>PVIA01003319.1:0-172919 GCA_004024845.1 Tonatia bakeri
TATATTCTTTTTATATAGCTGTAAAAGAGAAGACCTTTGCTATGGGAAGGCACTCTCATGTCTATTAATTCAAGATGGTTGACACTAACACAGGGTCAAAGTTGCAGGTGGTACCCATCGTCAGATTCTTTATCATTAGGATGCTACACATTTCTCCTTTTGATCTCTTACTTTGCAAGAAAGGGACTCTGTATAGTTTATTATTTCCAGATGACAACTCTTAGCAGCTTGGAATTAGAAGCACATTAATTATCCTTTTTAATTTTAAAGTTCTGGATGCAGCACAGTGAGCATCATGATGGCTCCAAGTGGCTTCTGGATAAATATGTGACCTGATTGCACTGCACAAGTTTTCTTATTCATAATGTGGGTGTTTAAAAATGATGGAACCTCATCAATACAGATGACACCAAGTGCTTTAGTTGTCATCTCTCCCGATTTCTCCTGTTGTGGTCTTGTCCAGCTTTCCATAGCTTTATCTACTGATACACACAATGTGTGCAGAAAGATTTTCCACATTTTCTGAATTAAAAACAAAGAAATATATATAATTTACTGTCTTCTATCAGTGGAAAAGTCATATAATCTTTTATTGATAGTTCTGCTCTTTAGTAGGCCAGAGATGTAAATGGGGCAGAGCATTGTGGATTGGGAGCTGCATCACCTTCCCTACCTCTGACATCATGGCTCGTTGCATACTTCTTATCCTTTGCTGGATTCTGTGTCTAGCTCATAGCGTCCTGTAGAGATTGGAAATTACAGCCTAAATACATTTTGATTGAAATCCTGATGAGAACCTGAGAACTGCTTCCAAAAGCTCAGTGTCTCCCTAAGCTGTTCTCGCTACATTTCAGAAGCCCTGCTGTGTCTAGACTACTCAACAAAGACTGCTCTCCACTTATCTGTATAAATCCCCTTGGGCCCTTTTGACCTTGACTTCAGCTGCTTGCCATTTTTGTAGTTCAAACTTCAACAATCATCTAGACCAGAATCTCCTAAATATTAGTCCATGAAATACAAGAACTGGGAGATGCTAATTGATGCTCTTTTATTGTTATGTTTGAGAAATATTTTTTCTCTCTCTTAGAGAATCATATTGTATAATAGTACATTAAAGGATCTGAGATGCCTTTCTTAGATTAAAAATGTATTTGTTTAATTTTGTTTAGCTTGCAGTTGTCAAATTTACATGAATCTAGAACATTGGAAAAACTTCAATTCTTAAATTAAATCCTATGAGATCATGTTCTGCAGAACACCACTTTGGAAGATGCTAGCCTGCTGCTGGGTCATTGGGGATACAGCTAACTCTAAAAGATGAGTTTTTGACCCTCAGGTTCACCATCTGTGAGCTTCTTTCCTTTTCAACACTTCCTATTACCAGGATCCTGAAAATCTTCCACCACCACCTGCTGCATTTACAACATGAGTCATAATCCAGTGGCTTTGGCTTATTAAGACCTCATATTTTTTAGTTCCAACTGTTCCTCCTTTATATCTGGTACAGGACATTTTTCATCTTCTGGCTTTTGAAAATATTTTCAACAAGGCTACTAAAAGCATACCCTGCAAATGAGAGCATAATCATCATCTCTTCACATCAGATCAAAAGTTCAAAGCACGCCCTTGAGCTATTATACCTCTGTTATGTGACATGTCAGCAAAACAATTTGTTGGTCATGTGCTACTAATAATGAAATTTGATTATCTTCCAACTCAGGATAAATCCACCACAGACACTCATTTGTACTTCAACCACAACTGTGGCCCTCCCAATACAAGTAGCACTTACCTATATCCATTTTAGGTGAGTATGCTGTTGAACTACTGGTTTTGAAAGGTTATGTTATAGCCCCTCTTCAGCAAGTGACCTTTTAGAGCAGCAAGACCACCCACAGCTGGCTAGCTCTCTGTGCTTTGGAGATTGTCCTAATTTATTGCTAAATCCTTTCTCAGTGATGACATTATTATTTCTACTGACTCTCCAAGTATGCTTCTTACAATATTTCATCAATTTTTCTTCTATCTCACCTAACAAGAGCCCCTATAACATGTGCTCCCATATTTCAGGATAGCAAATTGGACTTCATATATAACAATTAGGCCTCATCAGACTTTCATTCCCAGCAGTGTACCTGACAGGCAGCCAATAGTCAATATATGTTAATTAAGTGAATGGGTGATTGCTATACCTAGTTGATTGAAAGAACCTAGTTGGAGCCCTCCACGCCTATCTGTGTGACATCTGTTATTTTCTTTCTTATTGTCTTCATCAAATACCATATCCCCTCTGAGAGAGGTGAGAGGGGAGTGGTTTACAGCAGATATAGAGAACTGATAACCTCAAATAAAGGAAAGGAGGAGAGATTTCCAGTGACATATCTGAATAGCTCAGTAAATGCAAAAGCTGATGAGCATACAATGGTGTAGCCTCAAATAATGCAGAACCTAGAGGAGAAAGAAAGCATTAAAATAAACTTCCATAGTGGGAGACACAGACAATTTGGGGAATCCCAGCTCTGAATTTAACTTCCTTCTTTTCTAGCTCGGGTAGGGTGAGTCAATAGCATCTGTTACGAATAAGAGAAAGGCTTTAGATAAAATGAAGAACAGAAACAGGGCAGCAGTGAGGAATTAGGAAAAACTGGGAAAAGAAACATAAGAGCAAGTTGATCCCTTAGTTTGCCTTCTGTAAGGAGTAGCAGAGGAGAGAAAGAAAGCAAGAAGAGCTGAAAGGGCATAAGGGATTCTAGAGAGTGAGAATGCAGTATTAAAACCAGCGTGTGGGGGGAAGAGCATTGGCTTTAGATTGCTCAGAGGCAGGCACTAACGCTAATGACAACATGTAGCGTTGGGCGACCTTTGGTAAGTTACTTGAGTTGTTTGAATTTTGAATTTCTTCTGTATTAATAAAAGAGGATAACAACCCTTACTGCTGGAATTTGAAGAATGTATTTGCGATAATAAAATAACAACAATAATAGTTACAGATCAAGTCATTTGTTCTAGAGTTGCATTACTAGATAATGTTTATTGGACCCTTAGTTTGTACCAGGCCAAGCACTTTACATAGAGACCTTCATTTTATTTTTGTAGACTCCAGTCAAAAGTTCCATTCTCAGATGAATAAGCTGAAGTTTGGACAAGTTAAATAAGCTGTCCAGATCAGACAGGTGTTAAATAATACAACTGAACTTAAATCCAGTCCCCCTGACTTGCAAGCAAATGCACTTAACTTAGATAATATATTGTTTACTCACTGAAGAAGCTGTAAGGATAGAGATTAAGACTAAGGACAAGAACAAGGGAATTTGAACTTAAAAAAGAAAAAGAGAGAAGTAAAACCTGATCAGAGAAGCACTTTTGCAATATCCAGAGATCATGCAGGGTGAGCCAACACTTTCACTATGGTACTTCTAGTGGTAGAGGAGGAAGAGTCATGAATCCCTCTCTACAAAGGCAAGGAACATAGCCCAAGTAATTGTCAGTGGGAGTGACATTACTCTGGGACTCAAGAGTCTGGGACTCAAATTGGAGTACTAAAAAAAGAGCAGACTAGGCAATTCATTCTGTAATACATCCTGGTTAGTAGAGCTGTGTGAACAGAAGCTCATGGCATCAAGGTCAATATGAAAGAGCACCAGGGTTGTGCAGAGGCTTAGACACGGTAAACAATTGTGCATTATAAAGTGATTTCTGTGGCCACAGGTCTATAAAACTGCACTCCCAGAGGGAGGGATGACCGAAGTCCCTTTTGGGGGTGTACATCTGTGTAAGGAGACTTCCAAAGAAACCTGAAAATAATTCCAGTGAATTAGAAGTGATTATTTTCATGGAAATCAAGACAGCATTGCAGACACTTCATGGAGTTTTCAGAGGGTGGGATGAGATAATGTGTGTAAATTAATTATTCCTACTCTTCCCCTTCCCCCTGCAGTTATCCAGTCACCGTCAGCTGCCTGGCTTAGTGTCTTCTCCACACAGGGCAGGGAGATTCACTTTGAAGGATATTAGGTCAACTTTAGAAACTGCAACTTCAAGGTAAGGACAAATGAATTCATTTGGGATAAAAATAAGACATTTTTGCAGTAATTCAGATTTCCGAGATCAAGACTACAAGAAACTGGATTTATTTTGGGGCTATTTACCAAGCACAAAGGAGCAAAATGTTGAGGAGAACTTTGTAATGGCTAGCTAAATAAATCAATATCTATTCTGTCAGGTTTGAAAACAGTTTTGGGTAATTTATCAAAACCAAACTAAACTCAACACACTTATATACTTAGTTAATAATTGTTCTAATGTGAAGTTAAGCTTTTCTGAGAAGTTTAAATCAGTGGCAATCATTTGGGTTGGTCACAGCTGGAAGAACCTTGCACAAATGCCCATGAGTTTTATAAAAATGGCTTATATGTTTACTAGGTTCTGATTAATTTAATCCAGCTCTGGCTTACCCACAGTTGTTCTCATTAGTCTAAATTAATTTGGCCTCATCTAGGCCTCCTTAAATTTATCAAAACCACTTGAATCAAGTGCACACTATAAAGAGGTTTCCTTTGGTTCCAAATGTTTTCAAAACTGCAGCATGAACTTAAAACTTTTCGATTAGTTTTTAAGATCATACTGCTTCTGAGTAAAATCAGTGACAACTCTATCTCATCTTGTTCAAACTGGATCAGATCTATTTAATGAGATTTTACTGGTTTATGACAGAATTAGAGGAGAAAGTCTGCTTAAAAATCTGCTGAAGTAAGTGACATTATTAGTTTCCCAGGTGCAATAAAAAAATGGCAATATAGTCAACTGGGTTTTCAAGGATAGATGAGGAAGATAAAGAAGATGGATTCATATGGCTGTAGGAATGAACAGAAAATAAGACAAAGGCAAATGGTCCAAAAGGAAATAGTGGAGAGAATCTGGGTTCTGCTAAATGAAGGTAGAATGGTAGACCCACCTTACAGGAAACAGATAAGTCAGAGACAGAAAATAAGGGAAGGCAAAGACATCAGTGATAGTTCAAGATGAAGGGTTTAGAGGGAATCAACGAAGGCACAACTGCCATGTTACATCATATTATAAATATCAGGAATATTCGTGCAACACAGAATCATAGTTAGAGTGGCTAAAAACTAGAGCAGGGAAAGTAGAGCTAAAAGAGGAAATTTGTTGCAGACATTCAAGGTCTAAACTAATGCAGAAATGTGGTTGAATTCCAATTGAATACCAATATTTGTAACACAAATGTCATCTAAACTTCAGAGACTATAGATGTATCCTAAAGGGCTATCAGACATGAAGGACCGCGTATGACATACAAAATTAGAAAAAAATGTTTTATCTATGAAAAATATTGGGTGAGTAGTTTTCACTGTTGTTCGGGAGAGTTGGAAGCAGATAGGATTTTGATTCAGTAAATATTATATAGGCATTTGGAATACTTATAAAATAGTTGATTTAAATATGGACTGAAATGTTAACTATAAGAACAGATATTTCTAAAAGAAACTATAAAATATACAAATATGTACAAAGAGCAAAACTATGGGAAGAAAGTATGAGTGGAAAGTACATTAAAATTATAATGATAGAAACTAAAAATCTTGGGTATTATAGATGAAGCCAACATAAGAAGGCTCTTAGAGGTGCAGAGAAGGAGGGAGACTTGCTAGAGACCTCAAGACACAAAAAACTACACAGCGGAAAGTTGCCTGTTTTTTGTGTGTGTGTGTTTACTTTTTAAACCTAGACTTGGAGCTGAAGAAGCTGACAACCCAGAAATGCCAACTTGCTCAAATAAATTTTATTTTCTTTTATTTAAAAAATATTTTATTTATTTTTAGAGAGAAGGGAAGGGAGGGAGAGAGGGAGAGAAGCATCAATGTGTGGTGACCTCTTGCATGCTTCCAACTGGCCTGCAACCCAGACATGTGCCCTGATTAGGAATCGAACCAGCGACCCTTTGGTGTGCAGGCCGGCACTCAACCCACTGAGTCACACCAGCCAGGGCCAAATTTTAAAAAGTCACAACAAAAGCTTCTCCAGCCAATGATGAAGAAAGAGGCAGCCTAGCAGGACAGACCACTTTGGGACAACTTCCATACATGCAAACACCACAGGGAAGGTTATGATCCCATTCCTACCCACACTAGCAAAGGCTGAGTGAAGAGCCTAGATTTCCTCTTCAACAAGGCTATAGTGAGTCAACCAAACATCCTCCCTTCCTCTGATATCCTCAGAGGAAGTCAAGGAGGGAGCTAGGATTTCATTTCCACTAGATGCTACTAAGGATATCTCCGCCCAGCAGCCAGTGGAGACCCTGTGGTGTTTCTGGATGTCTATCCCAAACATGCAGCCATGACATACCTCCCTACTCTTGGCTGGGTAGGTGATATGGGAGGCCTAGTGGACAGGCAGACTTTCAGCATCAATGAGTGGTAATGAGTCCACCTTCTTCATATCGTACTCAATGCTGGCTTCTTTCCTTCTACCTGTGTGTAATAAAGTTTGTAATTGAATAGTGCTTGTCTGAAACTAGGTGCTTCAATACATGCGTGTCCCCCCCACACCCGTGGAAAGTAAGGTTGCCTAGCGTATATTGTGTCTCCACTCATGTTTGTTTCCTCTCCACTATGTGAGTAAAGTTGCACTAGGCTAGTAAATGGCACATACTAAAAGTTCAATTCATACTTGTTTTGTGAGTATAAGGCTCTAAAATCATACATGGCATATGGTAGGTGCTCAGTACATTCCCGCTTCCTTTCTCCTATGTGTGAATAATGTTGCATGACTAATACCTGGCATATATCAGGTACTCACTGAATGGTAATTTTCCCCCTTCAGGTAATGTGCTAGAGAATGACTGGCAGGCTAGGCTCTCAATGAATCCTTGTTTACTTCCCCTATGAGTGAGTAATGTTGGACTAGAGTTAGTGTCTGGCCTATACGTGTTGCTCAACTGAATCTCATTTTCTTCATCTGTGGATGAACAACATTGTTTTCAAATAAGACCTGTCATGTACTAGATGCTCAGAGCAAGCTCACTTCTTATTTCTTCATGTGAGTAGTTATACTAGAATCATACCTGGGATATACTTAGGTGCTCTGCATATGCTCCTGTCAGTAATGTTGTGGTAGGATAGTACTAAGCCTATAGAGGCTCAGTGGGTGCTTTTTCCCTTCTACCAATGTTAGGTAAATCTATATTGTAATAGTGCCTACCTGCTGTGAACTAAGGTGTTGGAAGAGGTCCATGAAAGGAAGTGACTGATGATTGATCCATGAGCTACACCCTTCTCCCATTCCCTGTCCTTAGAATGTACATTCTACCCATGTTCCCACAGCTGGAGCCATTTCAATGATTCAGCCTTGAGAGAGTAAGGTGTTGTGGAGACCATCTGAATGGAATATGTGATGAACCCTGTTAAGACCTCTGTATAAACCTGTAAGACTCTGGCAGTGGGTGTGGTGATTTACTCGTTCTGTGGTTGCCCAAGACAAAATTTGTGTGTAAGTTCCCTTGCTTATTGAGTCTGCGACTAACCTATCTGGGTGGTCTGTCTCTTTCTTCAGTTTCTTCTTGCCCTTGGTGTATGAGGGTCCATTCCAAATTTCACCCAAGAAGCTCCAAGGTTGTAAACCAACAGAAAGAGTAAAAAAAATGTGTCTTTCACTGACATGGGCATATTGAAGTAGTGTCTGGAACATGTTAGATGCTCAGTGCATTTTTACTTAATCCCCCTACGTGTGAGTGATGTTATTCCAACATTTGTTTGGCTTATACTAGGTGCTCCATGCAGACTTGTCTCCCTTCTCCATGCAGATGTGTGTTGTACTTGAGTAGCATTGGTTACATATTAGGTGCCAAAGCACGCATGCTTTAGCTTCCCTATGAGTGAGTAATGTTGAACAAATTGGAATATACTGGGAGCTCAGTTCTGAGCTTGGTTTAACCTACGTAGGGAATATATGAACATATTCTTCTATGTAAGAGTAAGGTTGTACTAGACAACTGTCTCGCATATACAAACACTTAATACATGCATGTTCCTTTTCTCTTAATTGTGGGTTATGTTTTATTATATTAGTGCTTGGCAATACGAGATGCTTCTTGCATGTCTATTTTCTTCTCTCATGAGTGAGTAAATTGTACTAAAATTGTTCCTGACAAATATTAGGTACTCAATAATACTTGTATCAATCTACTGATTTGGGAGTGATGTTGAATTAGAAAAGTACCCAGTAGATACTTGGCATTTAATACATATTCATTTTCTTTACCAATGTGAGAGTAAACCTTTACTAGGTACTACCTAGCATATTCCAGGCACTCACTTCAGGTGTGCTACTTCCCCTTTGTGTGGATAAAGTACTAGAACAGACCCTTAGATATTCCAGTGGCTCAATGTATAGTATGATTGCTTTCTTCCCACTGTGTGAGTAATGTTGCAAGAATAATACCTAGACTATACAAAGTACTTGATGCATGCCTATGTCTTTCTGCCTTTATGTGAGAAAAGTACTGGCAGAATGCCTGGCACAGACTAATTGCTTTTTCACGCTCATTTCCTCCTCATACACGTAAATTTGCACAACATATGTTAATGCATGTTTGTTTCCTCCCTACTAAGTTCTCAATGCATATTTGTTTCCTCCCTACTATTTTTGAGTAACTTGTGCTAGACTAGGATGTATATACGGCAGGATTTCAATCCATGCTTTTTTCTTTTCCCTTATATGTGCATAAGTTTGCATAGGGGAGTATGTGACAGACCCTAGACAATCCATGCATTTATGCTTCTTTCCTGCTCTACTGTGAGTACATTGATATTAGAAAAGTAGAAAAATATTTTATTCGTTCCCTCAGGTATGAGCAAGAATATAGTAAAAAAAATCACTTGCCATATATGAGGTATTCCATGCGTGCTCCTTTTCTTACCCTATGTGAGTGTAATGTTACACTAGTACAACGTGTGACATATAGCAGCCACTTAATGGGTACTTGCTGTCTTTACTTTTGTGTGAGTAATGCTTTTACTAGATTATTGCCTGGTATACCCAACATATTTTATGCACGTTATTTATTCCACTTTGACTAGAATAACAATTGAGTAAACTAATTCCTGGCTCATAATTGTCAATTGATGCACACATTCTTCCTTTTTTCCAATGTATGTGTAATGTAAAAAAACAGTCCTGTCACTTAGGTTGCCTCTGTATCTTGGCTATTGTAAATAATGCTGCAATGAACATAGGAGTGCATATATATATTTTTTGAATTGAAGTTTTATATTTCTTCAGATAAATATGCAGAAATGGAATTGCTGGGTCATAAGATAGTTCTATTTTTATTTTTTTGAAGAACCTTTTACTGTTTTCCATAGTGGCTGCACCAATTTGCATTTTCACCAACAATGAACAAGGATTGCCTTTTCTCTACTTTCTCAAACATATGCAATGGAATATTACTTAGCCATACAAAGAATGAACTCTTACCATTTGTGACAACATGAATGGACCTAGAGGGTATTATGCTAAGTGAAATAAATCATACAGAGAAAGATAAATACCAGAGGATTTCACTTATATTGTATGTGGAATCTAAAGAACAAAATAAATGAACAAACAGAACAGAAACAGACTCACAGATACAGAGAACAAACCGATGGTTGCAAGATGGGGGGCTGGGGGTGGGTAAAAAATGAAGGGATTAGAAGTACAAATTGTTAGTTACAAAATGGTCATAGGGATGTAAAGAGCAGCATAAGAAATATAGTCAACAATATAGTAATAACTATGTATGGTGCCAGGTGGGTACTAGAGTTATTGGGGAATCACTTCATAGATTAGATAAATGTCTGACCACTATATTGTACATCTAAACTAATATAAAACAAGATCAAATGTCAACTGTAATTGAAAAAAGTGATAAAACAACAAAAAACAAAAATAATTCCTTTATATAATTTACACTTAATGTATCCTTATCATATTTCCCAATATGAGATTAATGACATATTAGAATAGTGCCCAAGATTCAATAGATACTAATTCCATGAACATTTGTCTCCCTGTATGAATGAGTAATGTATCTTGCATATGCTGGCTACTCCAGCATGTTATTTGTTCACATGATGTGGTATAATATTTTGCTGCAGTAATACTGGTCATATATTAAGTTCTAAATATCCATTTGTTTTATCTTTATGTGAGGAGCATTTTATTAGAATCATGCCTAGCATAAACTAGTTGCTCACACTTTTGTGCTGCTTATGTATGGATTATATGACACTAGAATAGTTGCCCTATACTTACTTGTTTCCTTTGCTTATGTGTATGCAATGTTGCATAAAATAGTGTCTGGCATCTACTAGGTGCCTATTGTATGCTCATTTCATTCTGCTGTGTATGAGTAACTTTGTAATTAATAGCACCTTGCATACGCTAAGACTCAGTGAATGCTTACTTAATTCCTCTATGTTCGAGCAATGGTTTTGAATGATTCCTGGCCTATGCTAAGTAAACTATCAAAGCTTGTTTTTGCCCTGAGTAATATGTACTTGAATGTTCTCTGGATGATTTTATGGAATCAATTAATGTTTTTGATTTTTGACTGATGTATGAATAATATCATAACAAAATAGAACCTGTCATATATTAGGAGTACACAGAATGCATTCTTCCTTCCTTCTACATATTGTTTATGTTGTACCAAAATAATACCTGTTGTATGCAAGTGGTTCAATGCATGATTGCAATCACACCTTCTATATGTGAATGATGCATTACTGTTAATTGAGGAAATAAATATGCATCTTGTGAGTAATGTACTATAGTAATACCTGGCATATCATACACTCTATGCATCTTTATCCAGTTCCTTATGTGTGAATTTGATAAATGCCTGACATATACTAGATGCACAACAAATTTTTCTCCTTTTTTCCTTATACAAGTAACATTGTAATAGAATAGTTCCTGGCCCTTACTAGATGCTCAATTGATGTGGACCCTGCCTTGTGGGGTCCGCGATATTGTGGATGGGGGAGAGACATTCACACAGACTACTGAGTCCTGTGGAGGAAGAGGGTGAGCGGCTTCACACTCAAGGGGAGCAAAAAGCTGCAGCCTTCACCATGACAGGCCTTTATTTCTCTTTCTGGTCACATTACATGATGGTCCTCATTTACTATGCACAGGTTGGCTTTTGGTGGTTACCTTTTACAGAAAACAAAAGAGTCAATGCTGCTAATCACATCACAGAAGAATATTTGCAAATAAAAAGGGAAAAGTAGTTGAAGCAGTTACACTCGTCCTCGGAAGGTTTAGCATGGATTTTAGGACGTCACAGTAGGCATTTGCTGTCTCAATTCAGGGTTTTAGCAAAAAGCAAGACTCAAAGCAGCCTAGGTATATTTGCAGGCCTGATTCCCCACGGGAGAATCTATCCGAGGGCGTGGGTCCTGTGCATCTCTGAGTGGCAGCTGGGTCCACGCCACATACAATGGTCTCCTACACTCAATGTATCCTTGTTTTTTTTCCCCTTATGTTTTAATAATGTGCTAATAGAATAACACATGGTAATACTAGGTGTTTAAGGCATATTCATTTCCTTTTTCTACGTATGGGTTACATGGTGCTAGAATAGCACCTGACAAATATTAGACATTTGATGCACAGTTGTATTTCTCCATTTATTTGTAAGAGATGCATTAGAATATTTTCTGGCATACATCTGTCATTCAATGCATGCCCATTTTATTAATGACTAACATGCTAGTATAGAGCCTGGCATGCACGAAGCACTTCATAGAAGCATGCTTACTTTTTCCTAGGTAATACTTTACTAAAATATTGCTTGATTTATACCAGGTACTCCATGTATGCTAGCTTTTTTTTTTTGCCCTGTGTTAGAGAATTATTTGGCTAGATTAGTACCTGGAGTGTATTAAGCAATCAATGCATGTTTAGTTTCTTTCCCCAATGTGTGAGTTATGTTGTACTGTAACAGTGCTAGGCATATACAAGATGCTCATTCATGTCTGTTTCTTTCCACTCTATGTGAGCAAATTTGTATCTGAGGTCTACTGGCCTTCTAAAAGTGCTTATGGATGATCAACAGTTTGACCCTATAGTGAGTAATGTTGTACCTGGCATATCTGAGGCACTTTGAAAGATTGTTTTCTTTCTTGTGTGTGAATCATTTTATACTAGAATACCGCTTGATGCATTTTTGGCTCTTAATGTGTTCTTTGTCCTAGGTAAAAGTAAGGTGGTGCTAGAATACTGGCTGGCATAAATCGGGCACTCAGTGCCTGGTTGCAACCTTTCTTCCCATAGTAGTAATGTGTTAATATTCTAGTGGCAGTACCAGTTGTTTCAAGTTAAGCAAGCTTTTTTTCAGCTTTGAGGATGCTTATACTAGCAGAGCACTTTGCATGTTCTGGTGGCTTGTTTCCTTCCCCTATTGGACAGTGATGTTGTGTTGGAATGGTTCCTTGTATTTACTAGATGATCAAAGTATGTCTGTTTTTTGCACTTGTGCTATGCTAGAGCAGTGCCTGGCACATACAAGGTTCCTAATACAATCTTTTTTTCTTCTCTTGTGAATGAGTAATGTTTCATTAGAATAAGACATGGCATATAGCAGGCATTTAATGCATGCTGGTTTGTTTCTGTGCAAACAAGTGTTTATGTTTTACCAGAACACTGCCTGGGATGTGTTAGGTGTTTAATGCATCTTTGTTTTCTTTCCCATATCTGTAAGTTGTACCAAAATAGAGCCTTGTAAGTAGCAAGCAATAATGCATTTTCTTTTTTCTTTATGTAAGTATTGATGAATTATAACAGTGCCTGGCATAAATTAGTCACTAATTGCATACTTCTTTCTTTCCTTTATGTGAGGACAGTATTTTCCTGGAATAGTACCTGGAATGTATTTGGCATTAATTCCTGCCTATCTCTTTTTACAATAAATGAGTTATATTGTGCTAAAATAGAATAATGACATATCAGAAAAGTGCCTGGCATACAGACCATATATAATTCATACATTCATGCTTTCTTCCCATATAAAAATAATATTATACTAAAAAGTACCCACCACATGTTAGACAATTATTTTATTCTTGTTTCCTTCCTCCATGTATAAGTAATATTGTAATGGCGACATGTATCACATATTAGAGATGTTCAATGTAATTTTGTTTCCTTCCTCCTAATTATGAGTAATGTTATACTCAGATAGTGTTTGGCCTAATCCAAATTTATGCTCAATTCCTTTCCTTATGTGTGAACATTATATAATAGTACACTGACATGTAGCAGGCTATGAATGCATGCTCATTTCCTTCCCCATGTATATGGTTGTAATAGAATAGTATCTAACATATACTAGGCAGTTAATGCAGCTTATATCTTCCTATGTGTTCTGCTAAAATAATGTCTGGCGTACACTAAAAGCTTTGTGCAGACTATTTTTCTCCCTTGTATGTGAGCAATGTACTAGAATAGTCCTTGACATCTAGTAAGCTCTCAGTACATACTCATTTCTTTTTATGTATGTTTGTGGTGTCATAATATAATGGTAACTAGCAAGTATTAGATGCTCAGTGTATAGCATTTATCTTTCCCTGTACATGAGCAATGTCTTAAATGTCTTAGTGTCTATCATACATTAGGTGTTCAGGGATGCTACTTTCTTCTTCTTTTGTTTTCTTCTATTTACATATTGCCATACTAGATTATATCTGGCATATACTAGGTAGTTAAAGCATGCTTGATTCTTTACTTCTGAATAATTCTGTACTAGAATTACAAAGGCTATCCTAAGAGCTTAATTCATCCTTGTTTGCTTTCCTTTATGTGAGGATAGTATTTTCCTGGAATAGTACCTAGAATATATTTGGCATTAATTCCAAATGTAAAATGGCCTTTGTGTATAAATGACCCTACAGTAGAATTGTGCTTGTAAGTGGTTTCCTCACACACGTTCACACATTATGTGGCCCATGCATGTTCATTTCCTTTCCCTACACGTTAGCAAAAGCATGTTAGACTAGCACCTGACACAAACTAGGTGCCCCATTCATTGTTATTTTTCTCCCTCTTGTGTGAGTAATGGTGTATTATAACAGTGCCTCGCTCATCCCAACTACTGTATCTCGCTTTCTCTGTCCACATGTGAATAAAATAGCAAGGGGAGAAGACCAGAGCATATAAGGCTTCAACATGTGCCTGTTTGTTTCCCCGTATGGATAAGCACTGTCAAAATAGAAACTGTGCGTGGCATATACTGGACAGTCAAGGTGTGCTTGTCTCCTTCCTGTGCGTGAGTAATGTTTTACTAGAAGAGTGACAGTTATATATTCATTGCTTTACTCATGTTTATTTCACTAGTCCTTTTTATCAGAATAATGCCTGGAATTTGTTAGGCATTAAATGAATGCTTATGTATTTCCATGTATGTGTGAATAATATTATTCTGATATGTACTGAAACCGAATGCATATTTACTTCCTTTTCCCTTGAGTAAGTAACTGTATTGTAATAGTGCCTGGCATACACCTAGGTGGTAAGGTGTGTGTGATACTGCATTTATTGGTTACATTGAAATACCTTGTTTGGTAGTGTTTGGTGTGTATTATACCATGGTGAGTGATGTCTCTGTGAGGCATTATGTTTAGTGGTATGTATTGTGAGTGATACTATGACTAGTGAGATGTGTGATATACTGTGTTTAGTGGTACATTGTTGGGAACCACCCTGCCTGCTTTCAGAAGCTGTAACCTCCCCATGGCTAAGGCTGAGTGAGTGACCTTTGGACCATCAGCCACTAAGGAGACAAAGCTTATCTTCCTGGCAGAGGTGCTGCCTCTGCTCCTTTTACTTCACTGTGCCTGGCCCCCAATGCTTGATCAGTTAGCCAATGACGGGTAAGATTCCGCAAGGGAGTAACAATGTAAGACAGGCATGATCATGGGGCCCCCAGTGAAGGACTTGGGGGACTATAGAAAAAGGGGGTGATGGACACTCACCCCTCAGCTTTGACATAGCCGAGTCCTCATTCTGTCCGCAAGAAATCTCCTAATCTCTTGACTGCCTTACTTCCCCTGCCTGACTTAAGCCTGAAACAATGACAGAGGGCGGTGTAGTCCTGTGCTGGAAAGGGCAGGTTCCCTGGGGCAATCAGGCCTAAGAAAGAATACATAAAATCCTGTGAAACCTGCTTTGCTATGAATGCTCTCAATTAAATGATAAGGGTCTGAGCAGGAAATGAGTTTGTTTCCCAAAGTTTTATAGCCCTTTAGCTAACAGACCCTGACTCAGAATAAGCCCTAGTAGTTCTTTGTATGTTATCTATTGTTTGATCATTACTTTCTGACAATGATTAATGAGCTTTACCTGTATTCCTGTGCAAAGTGAATCCAATAAAAGCCCATTGAGAAAAAGGCTCTTGGTCCTTCTCCTTTGAGAGACTGGCTACCTTTCCTTCCCAAGCAGATCATGTCTTGGTAGACTTATTCTCATCTGTGGTGGATGGGGGGCTCTGCAGGAAAAACTCCCCCACAGTACATAGTGGATGCAATGCCGGTTTAGTGATATTTGTGAGATACTGGATTTAGTTCATGGTATGTTTATAGTATGTGATGTATTTAATAATGTATGTAACATACTATGTTGATAATATGTGTATGAGACACTGTTTAGTGGAGTGTGGTGTATGTGATAGTGTTCTTTACATTGTTTGAGTCACTGAGATTTTAAAGTAGTTGTGGAACATTGTCTAATGATTTATGTGATATGGTGTTTAGTAGCATGTGTAAAGCACTGTTGATTGTGTGTGACACTGTAGTAATGATTTTTTGATGTGTGTAATAATCTGTTTAGAGATGGATTGAAGTTGAGGTATTTAGTAAAGCATGTGAGAGACACTGTATTCAGTTTTAGGTAATGTGTGTGATACTGCTTTTAGTGATGTCTGTGCAAAGCACTGTATTATTAATGTGTGTGGGGTGTGATTTTAGTGACATGTGAGGTGAGTAACACTATAGTTATGACAGGATGTAGGATTGTTTTTATCACATAGAGTGTTCAAAGGATTGCATGAGTGATATATGAGGCAATGTCCCAGGTGATAATGTGTTAAATAATGAGTGTGCATGTGTGTGTGATATGTGGTTAATAATGTGTGAATGAGGCACTGGGTGTTAGGAAGTGTGTTTGAGGCATCGCATGTCTAATAATTTGTGTTTGAGACACTGTGCTTTGTGGTGACTTGTGTATAGTATGTTTTTATTGATGTGTTTGTGAGGCACAGTGTTAAATGACATGCGTCCTGGCCATTGTGTTAGCACTGGGTATATTGAACGTGTGGGTTGATGATTTCAGTGAGTGCAGTGTGAGATACTATGCTTACTTACATGTGTGTGCCTGAGGTACAGTATTAGTATTGCTTGTTGGTGGTGATAATGCATTTAGGAACGTACGTAGGAGGAACAGAATTTATTCCTGTGTGTGTAAAACGTGCACCTAACACTATTGAACCCAGTGTATCAACATATATCACTAAACAAAGCAGGAAATGTGCCATTCATTGACAGACACAGTGCTTCACACATAGGTAATGGTTCATAGTAACATGTGCACCTAGCACTGAAAAATCTATGTCCCCTGTATAGCATGAAACAAAACAGTTCATGCACCAAGTATTGCTATCTATACTGTTTCCCACACATACCACAATAACGATGATGTACCACTATTAAATACAGTGTTTCAACATATTTCAACATATATTACTAAACAAAGCACTACATATAACATAGGCTGCCCAACATGGTACCAACTGTTTTATTAGCATAAATCATTAATAAAGGAGCATGCACAGCACAATCTGTTAAACAGAGTTGTTCACACAAATATCATCATAGGCAGTAACACATATATGTAAGATTATTAAAGGGAATATCAATATACATCCCTAAGCAAAGAGGCATAAGTAACATGCACCACTAAATTCAGTGGTTCACACATATATCTCTGTAGAAATAAATCACGTCTAACACTGTTCAAACAGTTTTAACATATGTCACTGATGGAGCAGTACATTCACCCATGCTACCAAACAACGTGTTTCACACATATATCTTCATACACAGTAACACAGACCTAGCGTTATTAACACAATATGTCAAAATATAATACTAAACAATGTAGTACACAGGCTATGCCCTGCAAACCTCTTACCTGGAAACACAGTAATTTACACATGGATCTTTAAACATAGTTCAGTTGGGGGATTATCTCTGAGTTTGAAAAGGTTTAGCAAATATCTCTCATAAAATTCTAAGAGGGTCATTTTTGTTTCATCAAATGTTATAGATTCTTATCTGAAGTATTGAGTTTGGAATTAATAGATCAACTTGGCTATGTCCAGGCCATGCTTCTGGGTAAAAAAGAAATGCAACAGTGGCTTTGTCCCTAGGCATTGCCTCCCCAAAAGGCACATGTTCTGTGAAGACAAGATGAACAAAAAGAGAGGGAAAATCTGGACACTCCTGAGTTGGAAAATTCATTCTCTCCTCTGTGTTATGAAACTGTTGGGCTGACATGAGATGGGTGTTTCTCTCTAGAGAAAATGCTAATGTACAAAAGAGGATAATGCTCTTGTTTTGGGATTTGAGATGAGGTTGCTGCTTATGCTATTGTGAAAAGGTAATTTGATTTACAAGTTTTAATCAATTGTCAATCAAAACCTGACATTGGAGCCCTGGCTGGCGTAGCTCAGTGGATTGAGCATGGGCTGCAAACCAAAGCATCACAGGTTCGATTCCCAGTCAGGGCACATGCCTGGGTTACAGGCCATGGCCCCCAGCAACCGCACATTGATGTTTCCCTCTCTCTCTCTTTCTCCCTCCCTTCCCTCTCTAAAAATAAGTAAATAAAATCTTTAAAAAAACCCCTGAAATTGCTTTTTCTAAGTAACCTAACATTTTAATCTCTTTACACAATAAATGGGACATAAATAAACAGAAGAACAACCCAGAATTACTAAACCATACATGAATATAAACTTTATGAATTTTGTAGTTTAATTTGATTATGAGTCTTTGAGCATTATACATTTAATAAAAAATTTTGTAGTTTTTTGTTTGTTTTTGATTGTTTTATTTTGTCTTTGACTTCATTTATAACCATACTTTTATTCCTTTTTTAGTGATTGTAGTATAAATTACAATATAGATCCTTAACTTACCAGTCTTTCATGAATTGATATTATGCCAACTAACATACAATACAGTAGTAATCTTATAACAATATACTTTTATTCCCCTCTCCCATCTTATTTTTAATGAAAATTAGATCATGATGTACATTTGTTCTGAATCTTCTATCTTTTCACTCAGCATATGTCCTAAATAATTCCCATTCCTATAGATACAGATGAACCTTTTCCTATAATATTGTGTGCCATGAACTGACCACAATTTATACTGCCTCTATTTTTTAAAATGGGACTACCTCCAGTTGTTTCGTATTATAAATAATGTTACAGTGAATGTATTTACAGGAACACCCTGATATTCTTGCTTGAGTATTTTCAGGTTAGTAGAAGGGATTGGTTAAAGGATATGTGCAGTTTTATTTTCAGTATTTTGTTTTTGTTTTGGAGCAGTCCCAAGTTTACAGAATAGTTGTAAGTACAATACAAGTAACTGAATTTGTCAGCTTTTGCTTCCTGCAAATAAGTATACTTGCCTATGTGGCCATGGTAGAATGGTCAAAATCAAGAGGTTAACAGTGATTCAGTAGTACTATCTGTTCACCAGACCTCATTCAAGTGTTTACACACCTCCTAACAATGTAATTTTTAGCAAAAGCATCTACTTCAGTTGCAGATGTTGTTGTTTAGTTGTTGTATCTCTCCTTTCCCATTCTGGAAGAGTTCCAATTTTCTTTGACTTTCAAGACCTGACAAGTTTGGAACAAAATAAGTCCTAATTATAAAGAGGAAAAAGAAAGAGGAACCTTACAATGGAGAGGAATGACATACTCTACCTTAATCAAATGATGAAAGTGAAAATTGTCACATTGAAATATAAGTAAATTGTTGCATTAAAATAATAGTATGACTTAAAACATCGTAATTCCTGATAAGGTGAAATACAATGTCACATCTGTGATATTTCTGCCTAAGATGCATAACTTAAAACTACCTAATTGTGAGGAAACATCAGACAAACCCATTATGAGGGGCGCTTACAAATTAAATGATGTAACCATGTCATTTCTAATCAAACTTTGATTTAGTTTTTCATTCATTTTGTTATATCTGTGATGTATCTATACATTCTTTGGATTGTATTTTTAATTTTTATCTAAGTGTAAAATTACTCCAAAACACATGGTTTCCTTTGTGATTCAAAGGGCTATAACATGTTACCATCTCTGAGGACTTTCTTACTCTGTGACACAGCCTTGTGTTCCAAGCTCACTTTTTAGTTGTCTTCCCAGCCTAATAGTCAGGCATTTCTCCAAGGATCCTTGAGTCCCTTTTAATGGATAGTGCTGTTTAGAAGCCAAAATCTGGGTGCTGGATAGTCTCATTGCTACTCAGGTGTCACTATTCTTTAATTCCAACCCGACATCACAGGAGTTGTTTTAATTTTCTCCCTTTTCACATGAGTGATTCCCTTTTCCAACAGTGTGAAACCTGGCTTCAGCTTTCCTTAGTTCATAAGCTTATTTGACCAAACTTTTTATAGGTAACCAATCTTCTGTCACTCCACCACCCACTCTCTTGTGGGTGCCCTTCTCATCCTGCTGGGAGGAAACTCACTTTCTAAACCACTTCCCTGTGTGGGTGTTCTCCCCATCCTGCTGGGATTCTGGAACCCTGCCGAAGTTCGGTCTAACATACATGTGCCTTCCTCACCTAGCTTGGACTCTGACACCCCTAGTAAGACTGCTTCTCAGATAGATGTCCTTTCTACATTTTGGTGGAGTGATACTCTCATCAGACCACTTTCATGCATGGATTTTTCTCCTTACTCTGCTTGAGCTCTTATCTGATACCCCACACTGGGTCATCCCCACCTATGGATACCCTAATCACCCATCGTGAACTCTGCTCTTTTCCATGCTGAAATATTTCTTTTCCTGCTCAGACACTGACCTTATGCCAGGTTCCCATCTTTGAGAATGTTCTCCTTAGCTCGCTTGGGCCCTGACCATGATGGAGTTGAAGGTTGAAGTCTTTCACTCACAGGGTGCGGCAAAAATAGGTTTACACTTGTAAGTATGTGAAACATAGAATTTATTCTTGTATTATTTATTAATTATTGCATTATTTTCCATACAAACAACTGTAAACCTACTTTTCTAACAGAAGTAACTTTACTTATTTATTAAAAGAATTATTATTCCCATATTTTTGTAGTATGTAGTGGAACCCATCCTTTATCTATCAAGAACTTGGGCAGATTTAGGTTCTAAAATGAATGACCTAGGACTCATTGGGGAGTTGATGTTGGTCATTTTGGTTTTGCATAGCCACACAGAATAGACATTTGATCTGCACAAAGGAGAGACACTAAGATGATGTCTGTGAGGCAAAAAATAAATAAATAAAATAATGACAATGACAACCAAAAAAACATGCACATATTACTTAAGAGATACTATTTTCATTGCAGCATTATTTGTGATAGCCAAGATATGGAAATCACTAGGTATCTTTCAGTGGGTCAGTGGAAAAAGGTATTGTGATATGTATTTCAGCCATGAAAGAGAAGAAAATTCTGTCATTTGTGACCATGTGGATGAACCTGAGGGCATCATTTTTAGTGAATATAAGACAGACATGGAAAGATAAATATTGCATGATAGCACTTATACGAGGAATCTGAACATGCTGGCCCTAGAGAAACAGTAGAGTGATGGTTGTCAGGGTCTGGGGATGCTGGAAATGGGCAGGCGTCGGGTCAGAGGGTACAGATTTTCAGTGTTGGAGGTAAATAAATTTTAGACATCTAATGTATAGCATAGACTCTATAATTAATAACTATCATATACTTGAAATTTGTTAAAAGAGTAGATCTTAAATATTCTAAACACACACCCACACACACACCCACACACACACCCACACCCCATGGTAACTGTGTGGGGTGATAGACATGTTCATTAGCCTGATTGTGACAATTGCTGCACAAGGTATATTTATATTAAAATACCCCTTTGTATACCTTAAACATATGCAATTGTTTATCATGCCTTAATAAAGCTGGAGAAAACACCTGACTTCACCTTAAAAAAATGAATAACAAAAATAAAACTTTACCAAATATCTTCTGTTTAATAAAAATGAAATACATAAATAAAATTCTTAACATATGCCATAATGTACAAAATACTGCAGGACCTCAGATTTTGTCCAGAGACCTAAATTTTACAAATAGAACAAATCCTCTGGGGAAGGCTTTGACTTTCCAAATACCTTATCACTTTAAATATAGGTTTCTTAGATGCTTTTACATAGTTTCTTATAGCTGGAGCCCAAAAAGTTCTCTCTTACCCTTTGTCCGAAGAAAAAAGTAGATACTTTAAAAAGGCCCAAGTCATTATTTCAGTTGTCAAAATTGCCAAGGGTACTATAAGGTACATATTGCATTTATATATACATTGTCCTTCAATTGACATCATGCAGTTTCTCATTGGAGCTGATATTTACTGAGAACTTATTATGTTCTAGGTAATGTTCCAAGTGTCATGGAGGGAAGAATTATGTAGGTGTACAATGTGTCATGTATCTATAAAACTTCATGGGATTGAATGCCTTCCAAGAGATTACAAGAAATCAAGGAGAATAAAACATAAACACAAATAATTTTAAAGGAAGGGAAAGGACCAGGACAAGGATCGTGAGTGACATATGATAAAAAAATAAGGGAAGAGGGGGAGATGAGATATAATTTTTGGATAGAAAGCTGAGCTGGAGTGGAACGATCAGAAAAAAAGGAACCTTTTTTTGGGAAAGGTAGATATGAAAAATATTGAGAACTCTGTCAAAAAACTCTATTGAGAATTTTGCAGGTTTATTTTAAATACCCCCAACTTTCTCAAACATTAAAAGAATTAAGCATATATAGCATGGGCATTTTTATGTCTGGAACGGTAAAACTAAAAGGAAAGGTAGACAGGCACTGAGAACTATCCCTGTATTTCTTACTTGGACACTATGCTAGGCCTTGTCTGTTTTCTTTAACATACACCACCGGCACCTGGAAGCATGTGTGGAACTTTGCAGACACTCAATACATATTTGAACAACTAAAGAGAAACTGAGGACCTAACACTCTTATGATTTAGTCAGCTTCCCTCAGAATAGGTGACTTAAGGTCTTAGCAAACAGGGGATCATAAGAAAAAGTGATATATGTATAGAACAAAGTATTTTAATTGTAATTGCTTGTTTTGACCAGTTGTGTACTCATCATTGTTTTATAAACTAGAGCACTGGGATACTGTTTTTATTTTTTAAAAAAGAACTAGGGATGAAATCCATCTATGTCAAATGTTAATTTTCTATGTGTTTTTCCCCCCAGAAGAAACTGTGGGGACACGGGACTTAGTTAGGCCCCATGTTTCCAGTTTTCATGTAAGCCAGCCCAACTTTGTCACACCCATCTCAATCTTGTATTGGCATTCTCACAAAGCAGAGTTGAATATTTCAGTGCAATTTGTTTTAATCTCTTAAGTAGTAAGTAAATGGGCAAAAATTACAAATAAGAGGTTAAAGATTAATCATTGCTTATTGCTTGGAATAAATGATTCACAGCATATTAAATATTAATGTAAAGATTGAGTTCTTTTTCCCAAGATTTGTCCAGTGAAATTATATCAATCTGATCCACAAACGTCTTATATTTGTATTGGGTTGGTCAAAAAGTTTGTTTAGTTTTTTCTGTAAAAGACACATTTTTCATTTTCACCAGTAACTTTATTGATTTGGTATTTTGAGTATGTTGCCTATCTCCTGCATGGTAAAGTGTTGATTGTTCTCAATTAATGTCTCCATTTGATCGCTATCAACTTCAGGTGGTCTACCTGACCATGGAGCATTGTCCAGCGAGAAATCTCCAGCATGAAACTTTGCAAACCACTTTTGACACATTTGATCAGTCATAGCACCTTCTCCATGCACTGCACAAATCTTGTTTTGTGTTATAGTTGCATTTTTACCTTTCTTGAAATATTTAAGCATAATATGCTAAAAATGTTGTGTATTTTCTTCCATGTTCAATATTAAAAGTATACACAAAAATTCACCAGTTTTGCTAAGTTTTTTTTAATGCATGCTGATATGACAGCTGTCACAATGCAATCTAACAAAATTGTTTCAAATGTAGTTAAAGCCAACGAAGTGCTACTAGAGCCATCTTTTGGAAAAAAACAAATGAACTTTTTGGCCAACCCAATATTAAATGTTGTATTCAATAGTGTTTTTAAGTAATTATCTTATTTGATAACCTAATAAAAATCAAGGGAGAAAAACAGTGTTCTCCAGTTTATAGATGAGGAGAGTGAGGTTTAGGAAGAGTAAAGCCTAAGTTCAAAGACCTGGTAAAGGTCAGAGCTGCAACGTTTCTAAATCCACCCCTCGGCCTTTTGACATTAGAATTCTACTTTTCATAGAAGAAGGAAAGTCATTAGTCTGATGATGCAAAATGAGTGAACCTTGTCTATAGCCATATTCAATACCATGGACTTGAAGCAGCTAAAAAAAAAAAGAAACAATCAGAGAAAGGTGGCATAGAGCAGAGTGGGCTTATGATCACAGTTCCTGTGGCTCCTGTTCAGAGTGTGAGATTTGCTGCTGTCTCCCTGCGGAAAGCCAGGCCGCTGCTTCGTACTTGTGAAAACGAACTCCTGCCATGGGGAGACGCTGCTGTTTTGCTCTTAATCCTTCATGTCCAGTGATAACCACAGGAGAGAAGTGGCCGCAGATGAGACTAGATCGCTTTTGGTGTCAAATTGGATTAAGGTGTCCTGCTTCCCTCTTTGAAGTATTCTTTGAAAAAAAAATGCACACTTTCCTGTTGGGAACCTTACACGTAATTGCTTTTAATGGATCTTGCAACATAAAGTGCACGGTGCTTGAACTCCAAACTTATGTTATGCCTTGGTGAATATTTTATGAATTGTAAAATTGAAAAGTAAGTTATGATGCAAAAGTGTCTGCTGGCTCTTCAGATTTATTCATCTGATAAATCTTATTTGGGATTAGAAGTAATATCCCCTTTAAAATGTCTTTCATTATATTTTTTCACAGAGTTTAACTGAGTACCAATAAATACAAGAAAATTCTATCTTATATCTTTACTTCTTCCTTGTTAACTATATATGTTACTTACCTGTGCAATTCATTTCTTCTAAATGATTGCAGGTTTTCTGAAAATTCAGGATCAGATTTAACTGTGTTTTCTAGTTTTCAGACATTGCACCATGACTGATTATACGCTTGGAGGTACATTCTTTAAAATAGATGCCAACCAGAGGAGGACCATCAGCAGTGGCAGATTAAGTGCCTAGAGGAACCCACTCTCCCTCTACAACAACAATACAAGCCAATATAACTAAGATTCAATCACTTCAGAACTCTGGCAATTAACCAAAGCCACAGAAGGAACTGAAAGTTGTCTATACAAAACAAAATACTAAACTTTGGTAAGCCAGCGGAGTCTGTGATGTTTCAATTTAGGACTATTCTCACCTCTCACTTCTCCCCTAGCTTAGTGGTGTAGTCTGCAAAAGCCAGCAATACTGCAGAGAAGAACAAGTTTGCACTGCATTCAGAGCTTCATTAAAAACATTATTCCCAGTGCAGTCAATATTTTCTCTGAAATTTCAGCTCCCTGGGATATTTCTATGCTTAGATGGCTATCTAAATAATTCAGAGCTTAGCTCAGTGGGAGGTGGAGGAATCTGATACCAGACTTGTTACAAACAATTCTATTTGTAATAAGAACAACAACAACAAAAAATACCAAGCATAGGAAGAAAGAGGAAAGCAAGTCCACATACAACAGAAAATATCCTGGAGGGGGACCAGATTTTGGACATAGACAAATACTTTAAATAAGTTATTATAAATATGTTCTGAGAACTATAGGAAAGCATTATAAAAGATTAAAAGAAAGTATGAAAGAGATACTGGGAGTGGTAACTGCATAGGTATTATAAAAGGCCACATAAATTCAATTTTGCCTCTTTTTCTTTTCCTCTCTAGCCTGTTTTAAAAAACAACTGCAAACAATAAATATAAAACTGTATTAGTGTACTTATAATATATATGGATGTGCATTTGTACAAAGGAGGGAGGAGGAGGGGAGTATTTCAGAAGTTTGTACATATTATTGAAATTAAGTTAGCATTATTCAAGTAGATTGTATTAAATTTAGTTGTTTTAGACTAATTATAATTGCTGGAGCAATGAAAACAAGTAAATATTGTAAAACAAGCAATAGGGAGATTCTAAAAGTACACTAGAAAAGTACACTTAACAAAAATAAAATGCAAGAATCAAGAAACAGAGGGAAAAAGCTAAGTACATAAAGAAAACAAGTAGCAAAAGGATAAATTTAAATTCTGCCTCATCAGCAGTTACATTGAATATAAGTGGGTTAAACACCTCAGTCAAAAGATAGATGTTGGCAGAATGAACATACTGCCTATAGAATACATGCTTTAGATTCAAAGACATAAATAGACTGCAAGGAAAAGGAAACATTTGCAGGCAAGCACTAACCAAAAGAGTGCTGGAGTAGCTATACTAAAAAAGCAAAGTGGGGTAGGATCAAGGGTGGGAAGTAGGGATGGCTACTGTGGGAAGTGGTGGGGGGAAAATGGAGACAAGTGTACTGGAACAAAATAAAATGTGGGGGTAAAAACCAGACAAAATAAACTCTGGGACACAAATCATTTCAGAGAAAAGGAAAGACATTTTATCATAAGAAGGTCAAAGTATCAGAAAGATATGACAGTTAGTAATATATATGCAACTATCAACAGAGCCCTAAAACTCAGAAAGGCAAAAGTTGACATAATTAGAAGGAGAAATAGATAAGTAAACAATGGTTATTGGGAATTCCAGTATCCAATTTTCAATAATGAATAGAATAATTAGCACATCAACTGAGAAATAAGTGATGTAAACAGCACTACAGACCTGGTGGGGATGGCAGACATCTACCTACAAAGTGCTCCCTTCGATGTAGAGGGTGCATTTCTCTCAAGCACACATGAGATATTCTGTAGGATGGACCTCGTGTTAGGCCATAAAGTAAAATTCAATGAATTTAAAAGGATTGAAAGACAAAGTAAGTTCTTTGACCAAAATTAAATGAATTTAAACATAAATGAGCATAAAAATTTGAAAAATTCATAAACATATGGAAGTTAAACATCACTTTCCTAAATAATGCAGCAAAGAAGAACTCACAAAGTAAGTTAGAAAACACTATGAAATGAAAATAAAATACAATCTATCAAAACTTGTAGGATGCTGCAATAGCAGTGGTTACAGGAAAATGTATACCTATAAATTATGATATTAAAAACAATAAGGATATAAATTCAATAACCTAAATTTCTACCTTAAGAATCTAGAAAAAGAAGAACAAACTAAACCCCCAAACAAGCACAAAGAATAAAGGTTAGTTCAGAAATTAATGAGACAGATATTAAGAAAATAATGGAGAAAATCAATATAACTAAAGGGGTTCTTTGAAAAGATTTTTTTTTAATTGACAAATTTAGTTAGACTGACCAAGAAAAGAAAATGGAAGATTCAAATTACAAAAATTATCAGTGGAAGAGAAAATGCGGCTACTGATTTTACAGAAATAAAATTAATAATAAGGAAATACCAACTACTTATATGCCAACAAATTAAATAACATAAAATGGACAAATTCCTAGAAAGACAGAATCTGTCAAAACTGACTCAAACAATACAAATAGTGTAAATAGACCTATAAAAACCAAGCTGAATTAGTAATAATAATTTTTAAATAAATCCAAGAGAGAAAAGACAAGTCCAGATGACTTTATTGGTGAATTTTAACAAACATTTAAAAGAGTAATTAGCCCTGGCTGGCGTAGCTAAGTGGATTGAGCGCGGCCTGCGAACCAGGCATCGCAGGTTCGATTCCCAGTCAGGGCACATGCCTAGGTTGCAGGCCATGTCCCCCAGCAACCGCACATTGATGTTTCTCTCTCTCTCTCTCCCCCTCTCCCTTCCCTCTCTAAAAAAAAAGTAAATAAATAAAATCTTTAAAAAAAAAAAAAAGAGTAATTAACACCAATTTTTCATAAACTCTCCCAAAAAATATAAGAGGAGGGAATACTTCCCAACTCATTCTAAAAGATTAATATTACCCTGAGACAGAAAGCAGAAAAGAGATAATACAAAAGACCAAAACAATTACCCCAAACACAAAAACTTATGCTAAAAAAAAATCTATCATAAATGTTAATCCAGAAGACCTCAACAGAATACTAGCAAACTGAATCCAGAAACATTTAAAAAGATTTATAAACCTGGTGGGAGATTTATCACAGGAGTCTGAGCTTGATTTAACATCCAGAAATCAATCAAGGTGGCATAGCAGATATATTGGTTTCTCATTGTTTTTGTAACAAATTACTACAAACTTAGTGGTTAAAAAAAACACAAACTTATCTCACAGGAGGTCATAAAATCCAAAATGTTTTACACTGGGCTCAAGTCAAGGTGTTTCTTTTGGAGGCTCTAGGGGGCACTCTTTCCCCCTGCCTTTCCCAGTTTCCTGAGGCTCTCTTCATTCCGTGGATCGTGGTCCTGTATCACACCTCTTGTCTTCTGTTTTCATTGCCACACCACCTTCTGCTGTCTTTGACATTCTTGCTTCTCAGTTTTGAGGATCTCTGTGATTAGGCTCATATATATTTAAAATTTTACTCATACATTATAGATAAAGCTAGACCATGTTATTTAGATCTTTTCCTCCGTCTGATTTTTATGATACAGAACTATACACCACTGAGTTAGAGTTTTGGAATCATACTGTGAATACCCCTTCGCAAGTTT
This sequence comes from Tonatia bakeri, assembly GCA_004024845.1. Taxonomy (NCBI): domain Eukaryota; kingdom Metazoa; phylum Chordata; class Mammalia; order Chiroptera; family Phyllostomidae; genus Tonatia; species Tonatia bakeri. The sequence continues at coordinate 28,129 of PVIA01003319.1, forward strand.
TATTTAATTCAGAAATGCTTTTTCTCTTTTTTTCTTAGAAAGTGTTTCTTTCTTTGGATGATGATAATGATATTGACAATGATGAATGAGTTGGAGTTTTCCTGTTTATCTTTAATGCACAATGTGAGATTCTCAGACAGTCATTTGGTGTTTGAAGACTATGTTCAGTTCATTTAGATGTTTGTGTATGGTAGATAGACTTATGATTAATTTCTAAGCTCTGGGCTTTCGCCTAGTGCTTTATTCATATACTCTTCTGACTAATTCAGTGGGAACCAACCTAAAGATCTAAGGATGGTTTTATGCTCTGCAATTGTGCGTGTGTGTAATTTTTTTTACAGGTATAACAATTTTAAGTAAAGTTCTCAAAGGAATCTCATACTCACAAAAGCTTAAGAACTATTAACCTATATCCTACCTTTAAAATTTAGTTATTTGAAGAAAGAAAAGTCAATTAAAGAACACAAAAGCATCAACAATTAAAAAGGTATCACTTCATATCGTTCAGCCTTAAAAAGAAATAAAAATTTTGATACATGCTGTCACATGAGTGAATCTTTAAAACATTATGCTAACTGAAATAAGACATATACAAAAGGACAATGATTGTGTTATTCTATTTACATGACATGCCTAGAATAGCCAAATTAATGAGATAGAAAGTAGAGCAATGATTACCAGGGACTGGGTGCTGGGGGAAAATAGGGTCTCACTGTTAAATAGGTATGGAGTTTTGTATGGGGAGATGAAAAAGTGCTCGAGATGGATGGTGAATGGCAGTGCAGCAATGTGAATGGGTGTAATGCCACTAACTTGTAGTCTAAAATGGTTAAAATGGCAATTATTATGTTATATATATGTGTATTTAAAGACTTTATTTATTTATTTTTAGAGAGAAGGGAAGGGAGGGAGAAAAAGAGGGAGAGAATCATCAATATGTGGTTGCCTCTTTCATGCCCCCACTGGGTACCTGGCCCTCAACCCTGGCATATACCCTAGGTTGGGAATTCAGCACTCAGTTCACTGAGCCACACTAGCTAGGGCCTGTATTACACACACACACACGCACACACACACACACACACACACACACACACATGTATATATATATTTATATATTTTTGATGCAATAAAAAAAGTCACCTGAGGTTACCCAGGTGTGTGCACTTGTCAAAACTCAACAAATAAAATAGAAACAGACTCATAGACACAGAGAGTAGCTGTCACAGAGGAGGGGGTTTGAGGGATTGGGTGGAAAAGGTGAAAGGGTTAAGGAAAAAATAGGCATAGATAACAGTATGGTCTTTGTCAAGTGGGAAGGGTGTTTGCCAAATGGGAAGGTGGAAGAGGGCAAAAGGGGGATAAATGGTGTTGGAAAGAGACTTGACTTTGGGTAGTGAACTCATGTTACAGTATGTATACGATGTGTTGTAGAGCTGTACTTTTGAAATCTGTATGTTTCAACCAGCGTCACCCCAAATAGTCAATTAAAAATTTAGTTATATCTCTGAATTACTTTTAGTACCTTATTTATTTTTTCTAAAAATTACTTATTATGCTGATAGTCTCTTATGTTTTCTTCTACAACATTATTGTTTTATGTATTATATTTAGATTTTTAACCCATCAGAAATTGATTTTTGTGATTGATGAAAGAGTATTTATTTGCCCATATATATAGCCAATTGTCTGAGCATCATTTCACTGACAAGACCACTCATTCCAGTGTTTCTGTGTCCTTCACTATGTTTAACAGAAAAATTACAAATCTGTTTATACTCAGCCAACAACACATTAGTTTAATTACTCCAGGCTTATTTAGGGTAAATCTTGATATCTGGTAGTACAAGCACCCTCATTGGTTCTTCCTCCTTGAGATTGCCCTGACCGTAAAAAAAGCCTTTTGCTTTTTCATGTAAATTTAAAAATTAATTTTCTAATAGATATACTCACATCTCAGCTGGCTAAGATGTTTCTTGGGATTTCATTAAATATATAGATCAATTTGGGTAGACCTGACAGCTTTGTAATGCTGAGTTTTCCAATACATAATACTTGGCATTATCTTCTATTTGTTAGATCTTTCATTTCAGTCAGAAATGCTCTGTAATTTTTGAAATAGAGGTCTTACTCATATTAGATTTACTCTTCAGAATGTAATTTGATTTTTGGTTCTGTAAAATATTAAATTTTATTTTGTAGTTTTTTTTTGCTGGCTTGGAAAAATAACATTGGTATGTGTGTATGATCTTTTAAAAACACATATTCCATCTTGATCTAGCTCCTGTACCTACTAACAAAGGTCAGATTTGTAGAATTCAATAACAATATCATTGATATGCACAATATGTGTGTGTGAATGAACACATTTGTCTGAAATAAGGACTGTATTTTGAGTTATTTTCACTTTCAGATAAAGAGATATATCATTTGCTTGATGATTCTTGTGAAGAGTCAATGTTCATAGTTGCCCTAGCTAGACATGAAGTCGTTCCTTTCAACTAACCCACGCGCTCCAGAAGGAAGTTAGTGAAGTCCTTTTGAACAATTCAGAATTTGCCTTAATAAATATTCTTAAAGAAATTTGGTAGATGAGAAAATAAAGATCTAGATAGGTTCACATTTATATCACTCAGTTTTAAATGCTGCTGTGTGGCAATCAGTTAAAAAGATGTAGGACTGGTTTATATTGTTCTTATCTGGTTAAACTGAACATTAGTTAATCTTTACCTTAATTGGTTTGAATGTTTTTTTCTGGCTATTTTCATGTTGCAGCTACATTTGTGCTAAATCCTAGTCTTTATTTCTTTTCTAGATTATACTTGTGTTAAAAATATTGTATACCAGGACAAAATTTTCCAGTTTCTTGAGGTCATCTGAATCTTTGAGTCTTAATAGTCTTAGGAATGAAATCTTCCTTCCACATTCACTTCTGAATTGAACACACAGAAATCTCTAGACTACCTTGGCCCATGAATGATGTTTTGCCAGGCAGAACTTTTTTTTTATTTAATGTAGTAGTGACTGATGTAATAATCAACACTACTGGCCCTTTAACTTTAAAGGAAATTGCAGAAAAGCTTTTTGTCAACATAGACTATAAATATTACTTATATAATATACTTGCATTACATGTAAGTTCTTAAATCTTTGTATTCCTGTACCAAGAACATAAATAGTGGCTTAACATATTGCCCTTTCCAAAGCATATTTGCATTTTATGTGGGTTCTCAAAATTTAGCCCATCGTTTTCTCAAAGCATCCTCCTAGAGGTACAAAGGATTCTTTATAACATAAAGTTTCCCAGTCAAAACTTTTGGAAAACACTGCAGTGTATGTTCTCTTGGAGGTTCAAAAATCATGTGAGTGTACTAATTGAGTAGGCCTGAGATAAAGAAATGAATTAGTGTTTCACAGATTTTATTGAATACTGAGGCTTTCTCATCTATGCTTTTTAATATTGATTCCATGTAATAACATCATAATTAATGTTAATTAATCTTTTACTGTATGCTAGATATGATATGAAATGTTTTATATACTCTATGATTTTATTCTCACAACCATCTAAGACATGTACTGTTATTATCACCATTTTATTTATGAGGTAATTGAGGCTCAGAGATGTTCTGTAACTTGTCCAAAATCTTACAGAGTAAGGGGTGGGAGACCAGGCTTTGAGTCTGTATTCATTTTATTTTGCTGCAGTAATGAACTGCCACAAGTGCAATGGTTTAAAATAACACAAGTTCATTACATTACAGTCCTGAAGGTCAGAAGTCCAACACAGATCTCACTGGGCTAAGAGCAAGGTGTGGGCAGGACAGCATCCTTATATTCCAAGGATCTACCAGGGAAATATTCCCAGTCCACATGGGTGTTGTCAGAATTCAGATCCATGAATTTGTAGAACTGAAGTTTCCATTTCCTTGCTGGCTTTCAGTGGGGGGTCTTCCTTACCACAGGCCTCTCTCTGGTCTTTGCACCTAGCTCCCTACATTAGCAGCACCAACACATGCAATTTTTCTCATGTTGCTATCTTGTCTACCTTCCTTTCTTCCTCCTCCACTTAACATGAGATACTCTTTTAATACATTTTAAGTATAGGATGTAGTATCATCAATAATAGGCATGATACTGTACACCTGATCTCTAGAACGGACTCATCTTGTGTAACTGAAATTTTATACCAAATGAATACCAGCTCCTTATTTTCCCCTTCCCCAGTCCCTGTCAATCACCATTCTATTCTCTACTCCTATGAGTTTTCCTGTTTTAGATATTCTATGTGAGTAGAATAATACAGTATTTGTCCTTCTGTAATTGACTTATTTCACTTTGAAAAATATCCTTAAAGTTCATCCATGTTGTCACATATTGAAGGATATTTATTTATTTATTTATTTATCTATTTATTTATATTTTAACTATATTTTATTGATTTTCCAATTTTTTCTCCCCTTTATTCCCCTCTGCCCTATACCTCCCTCCCATTAGCATCCTCCTCCCCTTAGTTCATATCCATGAGTCAGACATATAAGTTATTTGGCTTCTACATTTCCTATACTACTCTTAACCTCCCCTTGTCAATTTTTTACCTACCATTTATGCTTCTTATTCCCTGTACATTTCCTTCCACTCCCTCTTTTCGCCCTTCCCACTGATAACCCTCCATGGGATCTCCATTTCTGTTCCTGTTCTAGTTGTTTGCTTAGTTTGTTTTTGTTTTTTTGGTTCAGTTGTTGATAGTTTTGAGTTTGTTGTCATTTTACTGTTCATAATCGTGATCTTCTTTTTCTCAGATAAGTCCCTTTAACATTTCATATAAGGGCTTGATGATAGTGAACTCCTTTGACTTTACCTTATCTTGGAAACACTTTATCTGCCCTTTCATTCTAAATGATAGCTTTGCTGGATAGAGTAATCTTGAAGGTAGGTCCTTGCCTTTCATGACTTTGAATACTTCTTTCCAGCCCCTTCTTGCCTGAAAGGTTTCTTTTGAGAAATCAGCTGACAGTCTTAAGGGCACTCCTTTGTAGGTAATTGTCTCCTTTTCTCTTGCTGCTTTTAAGATTCTCTCCTTATCTTTAATCTTGGGTAATGTAATTATGATGTGCTTTGGTGTGTTCCTCCTTGGATCCAATTTCTTTGGGACTCTCTGAGCTTCCTGGACTTCCTGGAAGTCTATTTCTTTCTCCAGATTGGAGAAGTTCTTAATTTTTTTTCGAATAAGTTTTCAGTTTCTTGCTCTTTCTCTTCTCCTTCTGGCACCCTTATGATTCAGATGTTGGAACATTTAGAGTTGTCCCAGAGGTTTCTAAGCCTCTCTTCATGCTTTTGAATTCTTGGTTCTTTATTCTGCTCTGGTTGAATGATTATTTCTTCCTTCGGTTCCAAATCATTGATCTGAGTCCTGGTTTCCTTCCCTTCCCTGTTGGTTACATGTATATTTTTCTTCATTTCACTTTTGATAGCCTTCACTTTCTCCTCTATTTTGTAACCATACTCAACCATTTCTGTGAGCATCCTGATTACCACTGTTCTGAACTCTGCATCTGATAGGTCCTCTATCCTCTCATCACTTAATTCTTTTTCTGGAGTTTTGATCTATTCTTTCAATTGGGGTATATTCATTTGTCTGGGCACATCTCTTACATTGTAAGGGGCAGAGCCATAGGTATTCATTCCCCAGGGTGGGGTAACCCACTTCACTGCATTGATGTGCTGTATGTGGGGAAGGGTCAGAGAGGGAACAATGTGGCTTTCTCTGCTCTCACCTGCTTTCAGGTACTTCCTCTGCTACCCATAAGCATATTGGGCCCTTCTGGTTCTGATTCCTAGGTGTATGGTATCCTGAAGCCATTCAAGGCCAGGCAAATTCACACGGGACTTGGGCTGATGGAAGAATATATGTGGAGCTGTTGGGATGTCTGACATGCCTTTATTTTGGGGTGGGCGATACATGTGCACTTCAAGCGTGAGTTGCACCATGGGAAGTCCTGACTCCTTTATATACTAACTGCACACAAAGCCACCAAGGTGCTAATACTGATCTTCTAGTTATATAACGTAGCTTCATTCTATGCATCTGGGCCCTCACTCAAGGCCACACAAACACTGACAAGCCACAGTCGCCTGAACATCTGGGTGAGGGAGCCTGACTGTCAATTTTCCCTACAGATGGGTTTGTGTATGTTCTAGGGCACTGTGGGTCTCTCTAGGGAACCCGCCTGTGAGGATGGGAATTTCTCCTGCTGCTGCAACCCCCAAAGGTTTTTACAGGCTTTTGAGGCTTTATTTCCCTGCAGTGGAAGCCTGGGTTTTGTGGTCTCTCTCACTTCTCAATTGTTCCTGCCAGCTTATCTGCACGCAAATGTGGGACCACCTGGTCCACCACCTGCTACCGTGTCACCCACCTGGTCTGACAGCTGCTGCCTTACCATACGTCCTCTCCCATCTGGCTGCCCATCTCTGCCCCTCCTACCAGTCTGGATGAATGTCTCCTTTTTAACTCCTTGGTTGTCGGACTTCCATACAGTTTTGATTTTCTGGCAGTTCTGGTTGTTTTTGTTTTTAAATTTGCTGTTGTCCTTCTTTTGGTTGTGCAAGGAAACAAAGTATAGGTACCTATGCCTCCATCTTGGCCAGAAGTGAATTTTCTTCTTTTTAAAAACTAAATAATGTTCCATTGTGTGGGAACACATGTGATTAAATCGGGCCCACCCAGATAATCCAAAGTAATCTCCCCACTTCAAGATTCTTGACTTTTTGTCATATATGCAATGTCCCCTTTGCCATGCAAAGGAAGGTCACAGATTCCAGTGATTGGGGCATGGGCTTTTTCAGGGGGCCAATTATTCTGCATCCACAGAGTCCACTTTCTTGACCCTGAAGCCCTGTGGCTATCCACCATGATATTCTGTTGTTTTAAGTATATCCCCTGCAGCATAAATCTTTGGGAAATATTTTTCTAGTTCAAAAGAGCAGTACAAGTAGTAAAAATGTTCATATGGGGCACGCTTGGGAAAAAACTATTTGGGTTTCCAGGGTGTCGGAACACAAAAGTGGCTATGAAATGCTCACTCGGGGAAGCAAAGTGTGTCAGACACAGCACGATTCAAGAAACTCCAAACAAACTTATTTCTCTGACCTTTAGAAAATCAGTGGGAAAAAGAAAGTGTACCCTTAAATATGATTTGTCTGGTCATATCTCCCAGATAAACTGCCCTGTCACTCTAAGAAGGCCCATTTTGGTTGTAGATGATTTGTTTTGCAGCTCAGCATAGTGATTTAAACCAGGAGCAGCAAAACTGCTTCATGTATTTACTATGTGGCTAGCTTTGTTTTTAACACTTTGGACTTTAGTAAAGCCACACACTTGAACATTTTAACAGGGATTTTATTCTCTCCCATACTCAATATTGCTTTTTGGATAGTTTTTGAAATCACAAGTAGCATATAGCTTAACATTTATTATGTCCTGGCTACAAACTATGTTCCTTTTCAGATATTCAGTATGTGTTCTGTTATGTGAGAAACTAATTTCCTAGGTGCCCTAATGTATCTTAAATATTTTCATCCAATTTTTTTTAATTTCAGAAAACATAGTGGTTCACAATAGTTATCAACTAGGGGTAGAGTGGCTGCCCCCCCCACCCCGCTAGAACTGTTAGTTTTGTTTCTAAAATTAATTGGTTGAGATCAAATAAGTACTAACAATGTCACAGCATTGTATTTGTCTCTGTAACGGAAGCCACCCTTGGTTGAACCTCCCTCATCACTATCAAATGCTTCCTCTCAACTGTATTTCTCAGTCATAGTCCAGTCCAATATTTGTTGTGCAAATATTTTTACTCTGGCTGTGGCTTCTGTTTTAGTGTATTGAGTTCCTTTTTCAGAGAAAATGTTTTAAGATTTTATACAGGAATTTAAATAACAGGCTGAGTACTTTGAACTCGTCACTATGTTAACATTGTTAGAGCACTTCTAACAAGCCTGAATTTGTCCTCAGCCTTCTCCGGCTTCATTGCATTTTAGCTGCTTATGTGAAATAGTCATCATTTCCTTTTACAAAAGCGGAAACTGATGCTCTAGAGATCCAGTGGATTGTATGTATATGTTGCATTTTTCCTTCGCACACATTGTTACTTTGCAAAATCAATATGTTATGGTATTTTGCCATTAATTGATTAAGTGGATGTGACTATACTTATGGGAGAAGAAGGTGTTTTAGGGCTTTATAAATGACTTTATAGTTAGAACCTTCTACTTCTGAAAAATAACTTAGTCATAATCACAAGTAAACACGCCCTATGCAATCAATTTCCCTTTGGAATATTTCAATTTTGTTGTAAAGATCCAGGGTATGGTGATGGGAGTGGTATGTAATTACTTGCACCTTATACTTTTCTTTAGAATGTTTTTCCCACTGTGGGATCTTTAGTTACCTTATTAACTGTTAGTTTCTGACTATCTCACATTTCCTAAATTTGGGAGTTAACATCCAAAGACAAAGCAATTATACTCACTTATAGCAGTGAGGCCCACAGTTTGGCCAAAATAGATGTTTAAACACATAGTATTTACATTCTGGCATTTATATTTTATCTCTGAGATAAATATGGTCTGCTGTGTTTATTAAACAGCTTCATTCCTCCTCTTACTGAATGTGGTCCTTCGATACTATACCAATATTGATAGCTTAAGACCAGCCCAATCTATCAGAAACTGTGTAATGATGCTCACCTATCCAGTACACATCCTGGATTGATTGAGCTGGCTGTGTCAATAACTTCCTCTAAGACTGAGTGCTAAGTGCTTCATTGTGACTGATTTTATTAGTCACTCAGTGACAATCTAAAAAAAAGAAAAGAAAAGAAAAACTTACAAGAGAAAAACGGCTCAGATTTATTACCCAAGTTCTGACAGGAATACATGTCAGCAACATCACTCTTTACTATTTTTGCAGAAAAGCTGATGCAATTCTGTGGATTGGCTTCTTAAGGTGTGACATTAGAGGACAAGTCCTGATGCATGGTGTGTTTGAAATTATGGACATAATAATGAGTGGAATGTCAAAAGATATTCTAATATCTAAACCAGCATAATATTTGTTTTTTTATATTGGTTATATTTTCACAGGCCCATATTTGCACCACCATTGAGAGTTTATAATGACCTAATCTTGAACTAGCATAGAGCAAAACGGGGAAAAATTTACACATCACATCTCTTGGTAAAAATGGCATCTAGATAAATTTTTACTCTTTTCAAAATGAACAAATAGAAATACCAACATAGAAGCTATGGAAAACATACTGCAAACAAAGGGATAGGGATTTTTATCCCAGATGACTAAGAAGGAGAACACAGTTATAAACTTAATTTACTTCCTCAACTAAAAGAAAATTCAAATAATTATTGTACAGTCTCAAGAGGCTAGGAAACAAGGCTGACTCCTTTTCATTGAGTTGGTTCCTTTTCATTCTTTTAATCTCAGTTTAAAAGTCATCTTCTTAAGGGGTAGGGAGTGGGAGGGGCTTTCCTGACCTTTACATAAATTAAGTTAGCCCTTTTATTGTTACTTTTCACAATGTATTCATTTTTGTCACAGTACTAATGATAATTTTAAATTATGTGCTTAGTTCTTTAATCACTGGCTCCCAAAATAGAACATCATCCATAAAGACAGTTACAATATAGCACCCAAAAAATTTTTGCCATAAGTAACTGTTAAAGTTTGTAGAATACAAATAATGAAACAACAAGAAATGAAGCTATGTGAAGATACCAGGTTCACCCAGGAAAAAGCAAAAGTCAATGAAAAAGTTATAACAGAATTTTGTCCCAGAAAGATCTATAAATTTAGACTTTAAAGATATACTCTTTAATTTTCTAAGAAAATATGCTATATAGCTTATTTCAGAACAAAAATCATTGGAAGAAATGCACCAATTGATGAAACATTGTGGTTAATAACACAGATTATAATCCTCAAAGGACCAGATTTGGTGATTTGAATCTACCACTATCAGGGGTAAAACAACAGGCAAATACTTGTGACTCTAATATTTATTTTATTTATTTATAAAGTGAGCACAAAATAAATTCTACTAAATTGAGTTGTTTTGAGCATTAATTATGAAATTTTATATAAATTGGACATTGCAGAACAGAAAGAAAACTGTTAGTAAATGTATGCAATTTAACCCAATATGGGACAAATAATAAATATCTGCATAAATGGGTTATTACTATCCTTTTTATGTTAAGTGAATAAACTCTTGACAATAAAATGCAATATAACCTGTGTCTCACTATGGTAGAAATATCTTTAAGAAGTGACCTATCAGGCTAACAGAACCATGACTAAATAAGAATGCAAGATGGACTGACAAGCCAATCTATTAGCTAATTATTATATTCTATAAGAAAAATATGATAAAATAATGGGATACTTAAAATGTATTAAAATAAAATGTCATCAGCCATTACTGTTAAAAGCTTTATGAAATGAGAAATTTGGGAAACTTTCTGATCATTTAAAGAATATATCAACTCTAAATAAAAATTTTACCCATTCATTCATTTACTCATTTATATAAGTACTTATTAAGTACCACTTATGTTAGTCAATATAGGTATGGTGATGAACAGATTAATGTCCTCCCCAAATGTTTATTTTCTAATTCCTTGAACCTATGAATATGTTACTTTACATCAAGTAGGAGTATTAAAGGGGCAGATGGAATTAAGGTTGCTAATCACTTACTCAAGGTAGGGAGATTGTCCTGGTTGACCAGGTTTATTCTAATCACAAATGTTCTTAGAAGTAAGTAAGTGAGAAAGAAAAAGAGGTCAGAGTGAGAAGTGAACCCACCTGCAGAAGTTGGAAAAGGCAAGGTATCAACTGTCCCTTAGACCCTCCAGAAAGGAGTACAATCTTTGCTGATGCCTTGATTTTAGCCCAGCGAGACCCTTGTCAGCCACCAGACCTATAGTGGAAGGTAATATATGTGTTGTTGGCCATTAAATGTGTGATAATTTGTTACACAATAATAAAACACTAATACAGGCATGACAATAGATGAAAACCAGCCTGAATCCTGCTCTAATAGAACTTAATAGCTGGTAGGAGAGTAACTAATCAGTCAGTAATAGTAAATATCAGTGTAAAACAGTAACTGCATGAAGTGCTATGAAAGAGAATAGACTTTGAGATGTATATTCATATTTAAAGAGTTAAGCTCTAAGGTCAGCATAAAAAGTGCAAGTCATTATAGTTATGATTAATTCTGAAATTATCCATATGAAGCTCTTAAATTATCCACATGAAGTTTATTATACATGGTTTTGGATATATAGGCCAGAACAGTAATTCTTAGACAAACTAGAGCATGATAACCAATAAAGTAGACAAAGGACAAACAAATGAACGACAGCAGGGTTTACATGCAGAATGCCCTCATCTTAGAAAACAATCAAATAGCTCACAGTGACTATGATGAGGGATGTGGAGAATGCTGAAATATTTCTGCTTTCCTTCAGTATTTGCTCTGTTTTATTTTTCACATTGAGCTTTTAAAACTTCATTTTGAATAATAAAATTCTGGATATAGTCACATTAAATTTAAAAATAAAATAGGTTTCCCATGAGTTTTAGCACTTTTAAACTCATTGTAGATATTCTGATCAACATAATATGACAAAAATAAGAGATGTAATCATTATAAAGTTGAAGATAAAAAGATTCTTAATTTTGTTTTTATTTTATTGTGGCAGGAACACTTTCAGATGATAATCTATACCTGGAAACCCCAATAAAATCAACTAAAAACGACTACATTTATCAGTAAAATTTTTAAATGTAAAATGAAACAATATCTATCTCTTAAAAGTTATATCATTTAAAGGTGACATTACATGGTATTTATCTTTCACCGCCTGGCTTGTTTCACTTAGCATAATGCTCTTCAGTTCTATACATGCTGTCACCAAGGGTAGGAGGTCCTTTTTTCTTTCTGCTGCATAGAATTCCATTGTGTAAATGTACCACAGTTTATTGATCCACTCATTTACTTATGGGCACTTAAGCTGCTTCCAGCACTTGGCTATTGTAAATTGTGCTGCTATGAACATTGGGGTGCACAGGCTCTTTTGAATTGGCATTTCACAATTCTTAGGGGATAATCCCAGCAGTGGAATTGCTGAGTCAAAAGGCAGTTCCATTTTTAGTTTTTTTGGGAAATTCCCTACTGTTTTCCATGGCAGTGGGAAAATGGAGAGAACTGTACTTGAACAACAGTAAAAAAATTAAAATAAAAAAATAAAGTTCCAAGCCAGTTGACCTTAAGATACAAAGATTGTCAAGATGGTCATCAAGGGACATGTATAAAGGACCCATGGACAAAATCAAAGGAGGATAGGATTGAGGGTGGGAGGTGTGGGTGGGTGGCACGTGGGGGATTGGTGTGTGTGGGGGAATGGAGACAACTGTACTTGAACAACAATAAAAAATAAAAATTTAAAAACATTATGTCATAATAGAAAACAACCTACTAACAAATAAACCATGAAGTACCAAGGAAGACCCTAACCAATGAATATACAGAATCTGAATAAAGGGAAAAGATTTAAAAAAAAGGAAAAAAAAAGACAAAGAAGGCACTGAGAATGCCTTGTGGATTAACTAAGAATATTTTAATTAAAGCGTTAGGTCAGCGTGTTTGGGTAGCATGACAATAGGGGCAGAAATAGGAGGGAGGCCCAGCTTATATAATAAGAACCTAATTGGGTTTCAGAAATCTCATGAACCAATGAGAAGTGAGAGTGTTCAACAAATTATTTTGGAATAAAAACATTGGTTCCTCATTGCATATAATTTAACAAAATATCAGGTACATAGTGCTAAATTTTGAAAATTTAAATCTTATTGCTATGTGTGATATAAAAAAAGATGTAGATTAAGTTAACCAATAATGGAGGATGCACTAAGCATCAAAGACATGAAAGATGAATAGATTTAACAGTACAGAAATATAAAATGTTTGCATGGTAAACATCTTATAAAAATTTAAGGATTTATTACAAACAGTAATATTTGTAGCAACCATGATTGATATCAAGTTAATATCCTTATGAAGAGATCTAAAAAAGCAGTGAAAAACTTGCTAATTAAAAAATAAACATGCAGATTGAAGTAACACGACTGTATGACTTAGAAGACTATTAACTTGGAAACGGTCATGTATTAAACATCAATATTGAATATCAGTATCAACTTTATAGTGGGATGCTGCTACATCTGGGATTATTAATGAAGATAAATTTTTGTAAAGCAATTATCAGAATATAGCAAAAGACCTAAATATGTATATACTTTATTTCAATATCCTCACTTCTGAGACTCTATCTTAATTGAAAAATCATAGGTTCTGACAGGAAAGATTTTTGTATTAAGATTTTAACTACAGAATTTATTACATTGAAGATGTCTAATACATACTTTTAAATGAAAAATAATCACTTTTTTCTTCCCAATTTTCCCTCCTTTATCCCCCCTCTGCCCTGTAACCCACAATGCTCCAGCATTCCTCCCCTCTTAGTTCATGTCCCTGGGTCATACATATAAGTTCTCTGTTTCCTATACCATTTTTGCCCTCCCCTGGTCTACTTTATGCCTACCAATTACGCTTCTTCTTCCCTGTACTTTCCCCCCTATTCCTCCCTTCCCCTCCCCACTGAAAACTCTCCATGTGATCTCCATTTCTCTGATTCTGTTCCTGTTCTAGCTGTTTGCTTAGTTTTTGTTTTTGTTGTTTTTCTTTTTTTAGGTTCATTTGTTGATAGTGGCAAATTTGTTGTCATTTTACTGTTCATATTTTTTATCCTCTTTTTCTTAGATAAGTCCCTTTAACATTTCAAAGAATAATGGCTCTGTGATGATGAACTCCTTTAACTTGACCTTACCTGGGAAACACTTTATCTGACCTTCCATTCTGAATAACAGCTTTGTTGGATAGAGTAATCTTGGATGTAGGTCCTTGCCTTTCATGACTTCAAATACTTCTTTCCAGCCCCTTCTTGCTTGTAAGGTTTCTTTTGAGAAATCAGCTGCTAGTCTTATGGGCACTCCTTTGTAGGTACCTCTCTCCTTTCCTTTTACTGCTTTTAAGATTCTCTCTTTATCTTTAATCTTGGTTAACTTAATGATGATGTGCCTTGGTGTGCTCCTCTTTGGGTCCAACTTCTTTGGGACTCTCTGGGCTTCCTGGACTTCTATTTTCTTTGCCAGATTGGGGAAGTTTTCCTTCATTATTTGTTCAAATAAGTTTTCAATTTCTTGCTGCTATTCTTCTCCTTGTGGCACCCCTATAATGCAGATATTGGAATGTTTAAAATGTCCCAGAGGTTCCTAAATCTCTCTTCATTTTTTTGAATTCTTGTTTCTTTATTATATTCTGGTTGGATGTTTATTTCTTCCTTTTGTTTCAAATCATTGATTTGAGTCCTGGATTCCTTCCTGTCACTGTTGGTTCCCTGAATATTTTGCTTTATTTCATTTTGGATATCTTTCATTTTTCAACCAAGCTCAATCAGTTCTGTGAGCATTTTAATTACCAGGGCTTTAAACTCTCCATCAGGTAGGTTGGCTATCTCCTCTTTGCTTAGCTCTCTTTCTGGAGTTTTGCTCTGTTCTTTCATTTGGGCCATATTTATTGGGCACCTGTTAAGTTGTAAGGGGGTTGGGCCTTAGGTATTCACCAGGGCAGGGCAACCCTCCTTGCTGCACTGGGGTGTTGCCTGTGGGCGAGGGGCCAGAGAGGGAACAGTGCAGCTCATCTGCTCAGCTCTAGCCTACTTTCCAATGGTCTCATGTGAGACTGGGAATTTCTCCTACTGAGGCAACCCCTCTGTAGTCCACAGTCAGCTCTGAGTCTCAGTTTCCGGTTTAGTCAGCCCTGCCCATGTGGCCCGCTGCCTTGCCCTGGCTAGCCAAAATTAATCACTTTTGAGTGGAAAAATAAAGTGGACCTAAATATCCAGTATAGATCAAGTTATATAAAAAGTTACATTCAATTATACAAATTATGTACATTAAGGTAAATATGGTAGCCAGATTCCAAGATGGTCTCAATGATTCCTGACTCACAGTATTCATACATCTGTGTAATGTCCTCCCCTTTAGTGTGGGTTGGTTTTAGTAACTCATTTCTAATGAATAACATATGGTGGAAATGATGGTATATGACTGAGATACTAGGTCATAAAAGGCAGTATAATTGATCAATCTCTGTCTGTCTGTCTGTCTCTCTCCCCTCCACACACACACACATGCATACCTATCCTCACCCCCCTTCACCCACTCAAGGAGAAGCTATGTTGGGAACAGCTCTGTAGAGAAACCCATGTGCTTCTCCAGTCAATAGCCTGGTGAGTGAGCTTCAGAGTGAATCCTCCAGGCCCAGCCAATTCTTCTGAAACTGTACAGCCCTGGTCACAGCTTGATGCAACCTCAAGAAACACCCTGGACCAGACAGAACCTCCCAGCTGGGCCATCCTGAGTTCCTGACATTCAGAAAGTCTGTGACATAACAGATACTTAAGTTCTGGGATAATATGGTGTGCAACAACAGATAACTAATATAGTAAGTTCCAAGATAAAATAGTAAGCAATTGTTAAACTTATGTTCTCAAAGACTATTTAATGACATAACTGCAGCCATATGACATAGCATCAAGGGTAATAAAAACTATTTAAAAAACCATGAAGTAGTATTTTATGAACAGTATGACTCCAGCTTAAGTTCATCTTTATAAATCTTAAAAGAAAACAACCCCATGTGTTGACAGTAATATTACATACAACATGGTAATCACACACTTAATCCTTCTACACTTTCCTGTTTTTGCACAAATGTCCTGTAATGAGTGTAAATTCATTTTATAATTACAAACCAGAAAGAAATCATTAAATGTTACCTATAAATTTATGCAAATAAATTTCCATGAAATTTATTTGAAAAGAAATATTTTCATATCCAAAGGGAAGAAAATAAATCACAATAATTATTTTTCTACTAGGATTGTATATTTTCTTCCTTATTGTTGGGTCATAGTTATGAATCATATCTTCTTTATAGTTAAATCTTAATTTCCTTCTTGGCCATTAAGATGTTTCAGTTAACCTAACAATTCCTATAATGGTGGATGTAAAATCTTTTGATCTTCATAATTTTTCTCATGTTCTTCTCCTTGAATTTCCTTTGCCCTTGTGAATATTTGGCTTGGAGACTGATTCAGGCTCTGCTTCCCTCCCAAGGTCCAGCAAAGGAATATGGGACAAGTCTCCATACACCTTTAATGGGGCCTTAACCAGACAATGAGAAACAGCATCAGGTACTTGATAGAAGATAATCTTAGGTCACACAAATCTGAACTCATCCAATTGTTTATTCGCTCATTTATTTATTCAACAGTTTTTTACTGAGTATTTACTCTGTAGCAGACACCATGCTAAGTCTTGGCATATGATGACAGCTCCTACACTCCCAGGAACTGATATGTAAAGGCTGAGTTGGAAGAGTGCATGCTAAGACTCTGGGATGGAAGGAAGCACGGTATATAGGAGGGACTGAGAAATGTTCTCCATGCTAGAGTGGTGTGAATGAGCCTCACTATGGTAATAGAGCTCGGAGGAAGAGTTGGTAGGAGACTATACACAGAATGCTTTCAGACCATTAAAAAAATTAATTCTAAGCCCCTGAGGTGGGGCAATGGAAAGACAATTCCTGACATTTGAAACTTTGCCTAGAACTCACAGCAAAGCCAAATAAGTCTCTTGCTAAATATAAATAATTTCTAGAATACTAATTTTAGACAAGATTACTTATTTTTAAGTGATCTTTAATATTACTAATTTTATCAAGACACCATGATAAAATATGGTCACTTCATAATTAAGCAGAGGCAAAAGCAAAGTCACTCTACTACCCACAAAGCACTAAACACTGCATCTCCTGGCCACAATATATGACTTGCTAATTCTTTCCCTTTCACAGTTTTATCTTTGTGGTTATCTAGATTTATTGAGATACCCAATCATAGACAGCATTAAAACTAGAGTGAAACTCTACTTCCTTAGACTTCCCCTATATCATCCAACCAAATCCTAAATCCTAAAAGAGGTTCTCTGTGACATGCATGCTCTTACTGAGATGCCCTGTGGTTTTCCGTGGTGCGTGCTCACTGACTGCAGTGAGTAATATATCCAAACTATTTTACTATGAGTATATTCCTGGTGGTCTTTGGCTGAAGGACACTGATACCACTTGAGGTTTTTTAAAACATATTTAGAGTAAATTTTGACGAGATTTTATTAAGAACTCTGATAAAATGGGAAGCAAACACAGTACAGTACCTTAAATTCCTGTACAGGCCACGGTAGGTTCAGGTGGTCTTTCTTGGGTTAATACTCTCCCTTCCTTTCAGTCCTCTGCATAGGTCCAAAAGCAGCTTTCACTTTTCTACCTCACCTTCCCTTCCCTGTGACCTCCACACACATTCTAGAAGCATTACATATAATTCCATATCTCAAAACATAAGCAAAATTAAGTCTATGATTTCAAAAGATACTGGGAAATATTTATACCAGTTGCTTTAATCTCTGTTCTTTAAAATAAAAGCTTGAGATGAGGATTCATGTGCCAGTGATTTGTTAAAGAATTGCTCCCAGGAGAAATGTGCAAGGCAGCAAAGGAAAAGGAAGGAATGAGGTCAAACAAAGCTGCAATTACAGACGAAATCCCAGTTTTGGCCTGGTCCACAGGGAGCCCTGATGTCCAAGTTACACCTCAGAATCGTACCAACCTGGGGTAAGAATCTAGGCTATTAGACTCTGACATTAGTTGTTGGTTAATGGCTGCTCCAGGGACACATACCTTGCATGAACTTCTAGCTCCAATAGCCAAGGACAACCACACAGAGCTACAAAGGTGGGTAGTTTAAAGCAAAAGCAAGTAGGGGCAGAGATGTTACAAAAATGGTCAAAGATTTCCAAGGGGATCTGGTGGAGCACTTCCATTTTCTCATCCTTGTCTCTTCACCTTTCCTATCACTGGACTGACCTTCCTGAGAATGATGACAATGGAAATATCTATTTGCCTTGGAGAAAGAGCTACAGGGATTTGAGTGGACCATTGGCCCTACAAAACAATTTCATACAGCAGGACCTTAGACCATTTCCTGAAATTTGTTTTAATTTAATTCTCTTTAAATTCCTTATTTTTTAAATATCATCCCATAAAGAACATCTCACAGCAAATTCAGATTTCCTTGTAACAAGTTCAGTTTTGTTTCCTTTTTCATTCTTCTCCCAGTGTAAGTGTTTAGGGGACACAGGTGGCCAGCTTTACTATTTGTCACATCCCCAGGTATATTACACATGTAGCACACTGCCCGGCACTGTGTGGCTCTTAAGTATATTGTAGCTATTGTTATGATTGTTTTCTTCTAATGCCCTGTAAGAATGGGGAGTTAAATACTAAGGGAGGCAATTACCTTTTTTTCACTGTTATTGAGCAGTTATCCACCATCTTTTCTGTCATCCCAAGACCTGAAAGATGTGTTGACCACAGCCATGTGACAGGACCATCTGTACCTTGGGCTTTTTTGGGACTGGAATATTTTGTTCCCTTATATTTATTCAGCAGATATGCAATGGCTTAGTAACAAACACATGTCTTGCATGACTTGGTGGAGGGAAGATTTCCAGAAGTCTCTGTGACTGTTGGAGACAGCAAAGGGAGGGAAGATGAGTTGCCAAGATAGCTCTTCCATCATAATGAATGCTAATTGAATGTCTTATTTGAAAAATATGTAACATTATAAAGACATCATCACTAAGATGATCTGGGCTGCTGCCTGGTCAGATGCAGCTCTGTGTCTCAGACATGATGTCATAAGCCAGTTAAGATGTGTTAAATATTTTAAAATATTGTATTTGCTTGAAGTAATTAAGTAATAGAGGACTTTTTTAAATCAGCCCTCAGGAAAATGAAGAAGAGTTGTCTCTGCCTCAAACCTTCTTCAGCTTTCGGGCTCTCTACCTGCTAGGTTCTCACCTGAGTATACCCTACCTTCCAAAAGCGCCAGCCTTTCCCCGTCTCCTCTGATTGTAACTACAATGTGCACGTTCACTGTGTGCTCACCTAGTAGGCACAAGGGTTAAGAAACGGGGAAAGGCAGGGACTTAGCTATGGAATCTAATCTAGGAATATCCAGCTGGTTGGGTACATGGTCAGAAATGGATTTCATGATTGGTTTGTATAATTCTATTGAATACTTTGATAAGTATGAGAGTGGAATTTTGGTGGTATTTTAATGGAATTACAGCCAGGGTTTTCCGAAGGCCTCCCAGCTGCTCCATGAATCACTCCATCCCTTTCATCAAGTTCAGAGAAATCTAAGTGCATAAGGAGAAAAATAAGAAGAAAGAGAATGCAAATACATTTATTTGAAATATACTGACAAGTATCTATTGATCTGTAACACAATGTTGTTTGTAAAAGCATGAATTTAAAAAATGTAGCCTGGATTCTGTTTATGAAAGGTATGTCCAGAGATCTAATCATTTACGGTGTCATCTCTGTTGAGGCAAATGCTGGAAATGGACATTAGCAGTTTGGGAATGGACAGCTGGAGGCTTTCCTTATCTGCCCTTTCTTGGTATTTTCTCTCAACTGAACAGAGAGCCTAGAATAGATGAAGCAAAACTGTGGCTGCCTTGACACACCTCTATGAGACTCCTCCTTCAATGTTTTCCTTTGTTCCTTTTTAGTCCTCTTAGAGCAGTGATTTTCAACTGGTGTGCCACAAGAATTTTTAAAGCCTTCAATACCTGACCATCTAGTCAGAGGCACTAACCTCTTTTTCTTTAGATTGTTGTGTGAAGAAATGACAACAGCCAACACAATGATAGCTATCCACTGTGAATGCCCTGTCTTGAATCACAAATATATAAGTCATAATAGAATTGCATCTTATTGGTCATGTCACATAATGAGGTTGTGTCTGATTGGTTAATTCTTGGTACCAGAAATCTTTATATACAAGTATAAGCACCTAATTAAAAAAAATCACTTTGGAGCAAAAAGGGAAGGTAATAATATTATTAACAATAATAAAAATATCAACAATAAAAATATTATTTTTTGTAAATTCATCAAAATTTTATCTATTTTTTAGTCAAATGGGCAAAACATATATTTTTGGTGTGCCACAGAATTGTAGTAACTAGTTTATATACACCATGAGATGAAAAGGTTGAAAAATGCTCTCTTACAGTAACTGAAACTGACTATAACAAACACTAAGTTAATTTTAAGGCCAAACTATTCACTAGGATAGTGCTCTAATGAAATTGTGCTCTCCATTCTACTTAGCAACCTTACATTGATGGTGGGAACCAGCTTTTGATCTAATTCTAGGGTGAAGTTCCAAGTAAAGCTGAACAATAATAATCCAAATATGTAAATTCTTTACAAGGCTATCTTCATTCTGAGCCCTGATCACCTAAGAGAAACATGAGGCCCAGTGCTTCAGAACATGCTGGGTGCAGTCCAAGCTCCAACATGGGTGCCTAGTGCAGTCCAGGCTCTGACACGGAGGAACTGGATGACATTGTTATAGAACATACTTCAAGAGACATTCCTTCAAAAAATGAATCAGGCTATTTAGAGCTACTTTCCAGCACATTGCTGCATATCCAAAACCCCAATGTTAAAAAGTTAGCTATTGCTGAGAGTAGATTTTGATTTTTAAAAACAACCACTATTTGGGTATGGCAGAAAAGTGAAAAATATGGTGATATATCCTTTCTCCCCCCAAAATGATGCCATGAATAAAAATATTATTTTAATGTTATTTCTTTAATTTCAAGTACCCATCATATGTTGTTGGTTGCACCCTCCCCCCACCCTTGTTGGAAAATGCATTGCCTGCTCATGACCTTTGCCTATTTTTTGTATTGAGGGTTATTTCTACTTATGGAATTGCATCTACTAATATTGAACATTAAGAACTTCATAGCTCACTTTCGTACTCCAGAGCAAGTGTTGTGTTCTGAGTAGCAGGGCTCCGGTTACTAAAACTCGTGAGTGCCTTGCTCTCACCCTCTCTTCACATCCTTTAGCCCCAGATCCCAGGGGCGTGCCATCACGTTTATTTCTGCTTGTTGTGAGCACTGATAGTCCTTGTCCTCTTCAGCCTGTGTTATTTTCTCCTTTCTTTCTTTCAATGTCTTTCTCTTTTTTTGGTGAGAATTCATTTCTCATGATTTTCTCTGCCATTTGTCTTATGTGTAGAGTTCATCCATTATTTCTGTTGTTCGATGCTGAGATTCCCTTTGTTAATTTCAGGAACCATCCCGTCGAACTCCCCTGTTCAAGGCAGAGGTCTCCTTCCCTAGTTATAACAGCTCTTTAAGTAATTATGAAAATGGAGAGACTGGGCGAGGGGCTCTAGAAGGAGGGGAGAGGAATGTGCTTTTGAAGTCATGTTCTTGGGCAAGGGAAATCACTGACTAAACCAATGCTCTTCACATACCTATTCCCAAACATAGATGGAAAAGATAATGTGCAGAAAGGCAGAGAAGCTGTAAATATGTGTGTGGACATGTAGAACCGTTAAGTGAATATTTCCTAAAGCAATGACAACACATTTTCCAAACTATTTATTAACACTGGTTCATGTTCTCTTTTGCAAGAATGTAAATATGAGAGTTGGGTAACCCTGAGGTAGAGGCAAATATTTTATATTGTGGTAATTGAGATAAGAAGCTTTCCTTATCTGGCAGATGCTATGGAGGAAGCAAAGATGAAGGCAACTGGATCTCTGCCCTCAGGCTAGGAGAATAGAGAAGATCTGAGACCTTAAGCAATAGATTAACAGATTTCAAAAGTTCTTCCATAATTATTGCTAGTTAACTGAATATTTGAAAGTGTTACCTTATATATTCTCCTTATTATTTTTTTGAGAAAGTGTGTCTTGAAAATGGTCTTGCATTTAATATCACTCGAGTAGAAATATGGTTTCTGCTGATCTCATCCCAGTAACTTAACTGTTCTATGGTGAAACGTGACAGAGACTCAAGAAAAGTTAAAACTGATGGTGATGGCTGGAGCGGCAATTAAAAAAACAGGCAAAAATTCAGGTGAGGAAACATACACATCTAAAGTTCAAAAGAAAAATATTACTTGGTTATCATTAACTGAATACCTACCAGATTTTATATAAGGACTTTGGCTTTAGAAAAATGCTGTGTGAAGTTTGACTTAACATAGTTAGTCACACATTTTGCTGGAAATAATAGAGGATTATTAAAAAAGCAATCACTGTGGAAATCAACAGGAGGGAAAATATTAAGGAGATTGAACTCTAAAACTTGGAGGTTTTTTTTTTGTTTGTTTTTGTTTTTGTTTTTTTTTTTTTTAGTAAGGAGCTGATGGTTGAAGAGCAATCAGAATAAATCAGACATGGAAAAAAGGAAAACAGTGTTTGTTACAATGTATGATAGGTGAAAGGAGGGATCAGGGAAAAATAATATGGGAAGAGTTTTGTTTTGTCTGGACTGGTTTTTACTGGTTTCTTTGTGGATAAACCGATTTTTATCATGAACTCTCCTAGAGGCAGCAAGCAGTTTATGACAGAGCTCACCACATCAGGCCTTTATGATGTGATGATGGATTGTTCCTGGGTGATAGATGTTGCCACCATACCAGGGGAAATCGTTAGGAGCTCAGAGGGGCTCAGCAGATAACAAGCATTTGTTCAGTAGTACACTGACACCGCAGGGCAAAGCAGGCAGCAATTTGTTATTTCATGATTGGGTAGGGTTTAAGAAATCTGATTTAATGGACAGAGCAAGATAAGAGCCCTGTAACCATGCAGAACACCAGAAAGCCTGAAAAAGTAGCATAGTATTTCTCCATCTAAAGCTGTCTGCCCTAATAAGGGGTGTATTTCCATGTCAAGTTTTCCATTCAGTTGGACATCGTGTGGTGGGCCATGTCTGACGTGAGCAAACAGGCACCCTCACCCGTGAGCACTTTTTCTGATGCAGATCAGGAGTGTAGTGAATGTTGTTAAATGCGTTTTCTAATTTGCTTCCCTGTTTAAAGATGTTACAAGTCTTTATTAATCTTATTCCACAAATGTTTATATTTCTATTTCCCATCTTGTGTTGCAATATCATACCTGTAAGCCTGAGCATAAGGCAGTGTTATGGTTACCATTAATATCAAGCCAAGAGATTCCCAATGTTCATTTGAAGAAGTCTGGCTGCACACCTGTGTATCATCAGTGTTGAGTGACCCTAACCAACCCATTTACTAAGTCATGAACTGATCCTTAACAAGGGACGTGTATTCTTTAGTTGGAAGGGTAAGACATTTAATTCATAAAACCCATCTGGTGCCATAAATGGTATTTTCGATTTCAATTTCTCATCCAAGAGCTTCTGCCAAAACCTTTTAAATAAAACAAGATCTATGATCATCTTTGTAGTTCCCAACTGACCCACCAATAGTAGTATTAGTATTGTAGTTCCCACCAATAATAGGCATAAGATTTATATCAGTTGTCATTTTAGAGCATACCTTTCTTTAATTCATGTAACATTGAATTGTACCATTTGCAGTGGGAGATAAACATCTTGGAGAAGCACAGGGATTTTTATATCTTACAAAATCTAATTTTAACATGTCCTCTGTCACTTCCCATTGTTAGTTTTTATTTTCCTCTTGTTTTTATTAATAGACTAAGGGACTTTAGCTTCTGTTTGTAGCTCAATCATTTCTATTTGGTTTTCCTAGAAATGTTTCCAATACCTCATGTAAGAACAAAATAATTTATTTTATGATTGAAAATTACTCAAGTACTTTCCTACCCTTCTGTTAATTTTTGCCAGGTATATTCTAATAGTTCTTTGAATTGTTTCCTAGGAGAGTAACTTCAGAGACACTCATAATTTTAGTAATTCTTCACCAAATAAGTTGACATTATTGGACCCCACATTACCATGGATGCATCTTAAAACCCATATTTTCATCTTTAGTGCTAACATCTGTGGAACATGAAATAAACTAAAAAATCATGTTAATATTACTCTTTACTTATTAAATGATTTCTTATTTGCCTGATCCATCAGAGGAAAAAACTCCTCTTTTATACTGCATCCCAATTCTTGTTGCCTTCTCATGGGTGCTTTGATAATTTAAAATAGTTCCAAGGAGCATTCAAAAATGAAAGGTATTGAAGTAATCTGGCAAATAATTGTCTTATATCACCACAACTAAGTCACTAAGAGTTTTCCATTCTCAAACAAATCTAACTAGCTATTTGTTTGAGGTATGTTTTCACCATGGCCAAAATGACTATGTGTTTGTCCAAAGAAAGAATCAACTCAATGAAGTAAACACATGCAAAGTAAAACCGCTTGTATGGAATGACTGTGTTCTAAAACAGGAATAATGATCAATGCAAATGAAAGTATTTATCCAAGAGGCCCAGCTGGAGGTAAGTTGGTCATGTCTCCTTCCTGCGGTACTTTGTGGTGATTTTCTAGCTCAGAGCTGCCTTACATATAGAAAACACACAATACCTATTGCATAAATGGATACATAGTTGAATAAGTGAATAAATGCCAAAAAAAATTTGCTGCTTCTAAACCAACAAGAGCTGTTGCATAGCTAATCTCTATAAATGTCTTCTGTTTCCCTGTGGAGCTGTAAAGAGCATACATATTTTCTGTTTATTGAATTAGTTGTTAAGAATGCCTGCACACCCAGACACATCTTGGGAATATTTGCATCTCTTTATAATTAGGAGGAATCCATTTTGAAAAAGTACTAGCTATTGGGCCAATGTGTTCTGAAGAGGCTGGTGACAGTAGTGAGCCATAAAAGGGAATTGATTTCCAGCCATCAGGATCGCTCTCTTTATGGTATTTCTATCCTACTCTCTTGAGACAGAGTTGAGGAAATGGAATTATAAATATGGTTACAGGCATAAAGGGGGAAAATAAAGATTATCTTTTGGGACAGCATAGACCTTCACAAAAATCCTTAATGCAAATATGAAAGCATGAAATCATTTCATCGGACACAAGTACATAGAACACTGAGGCTGAAATAGAAGACTAAGGTGACCCCATGGTCCTTGGTTTACAATCTGAGCCAATGCTTCTTTTCACCAAAATTTAAGTAAAATTTCAATTGAAGACCCAAGGCTCAAGGTATTGATTCTTTTGGAACTCTCTGCTCAACACAATGTAAACATTGGTATTCAACTTTCTTAGTGAGAGAAAATTAGACACTGATTCCAACTCCTCTATGGAGAAAAAATGTAGTTTTTAAGGGATTTTCTGTTGAACAACTGAAATCATTACCATCATCATCTTCAATATCATTTTTATGGACTCAGCATTTACTATGTAACTGAGACTTCTACGATCCTTGCATGATCCATCTCACTGAACCCTTCCAAAGCTGGAAGAGGTGAATGTTATTATTTCTCTATTAAGATGAGGAATCTGAGGCTCAAGGATGTTAAAGTTTACGAAGCCACAAAGCTCTGTGCTGTGTTGGTATGTACACTGGTTGAGTCAGAACTTAAACCTGGACAATTTGGGGAAAGAGGAGTATGTGTGAGGGGCTCAGTTGAATTGGAGACAGTTGAGCTACCAGATGTTGGAGTAACCAATTAAAGCAACAAGCCAAAATTGAAGTAACCATCAAGAGTTTAATTGTTTACAGCAAAAGTAGAATTAAGAAGCTGCTGTGCAGAAAGTGCTAACTTTCCCCTGTTCCATTTCTCCCAAGAACAACACAGAGGTTGAAGGTCTGGAGGATCAGCATAGCTCTAGAGCTGAAGAAGCCTTGAGCAAAAGGCTTCTACAGTTCTATAGTCTCTGGAGCTGGGTGGAGGGCAGGGAGAAAGTTAGGTACAGAAAAGTACTTAGCACTAAAGATTTGGGGAAAGTGCCTTTGAGTTTCCCTCCCCATCTCTGCCTCCTTAAGGAGGCCTTACCTGGGCACTATTTGCTTAATGCCTTAGATTAAGATTCTTTGGAGGAGAGCTGCCCAGTCTAGGAATGCAGATGTGTTTAAGAGCATGGCCAGTCTTAGAGACTACAGTGCTTGGCTGTGCACCAAGTCTGGTGTGGGGAGGCCAGCTTTCCTCTGTGAGGCCTTCCATGTAAAATATTTGTAATTGCCTGTGGTGGGGCCTGAAAAATCACATGAAGGTTTTCAGATTGGGTTGGACTCCTCAGTAAGCAAACCAATTTGGAGAGAAGGCCAACTAAACACATATTCTTCCTAACCCCCTGGTGATTCTGATATAACCTTGTCTTCCTTCTATTTTGAACATCTCTTCATAAGTATGCCACTGTGATTGAGAGAATTATGTTTCCCAGTGTGCTGGGTTACAAAGAAGATTAAATTACTAACTGGATTTCTAAGTAAACATAGAAAAGCACAGTAAATTTAAAGTTCATAAATTCACAAGTTTAAAAAGAATGAAAAGTAAGAACACTAATAAAAGGAAGACATCAACACAGTATTGGAAAGTGGAAAAAAGATGGGGCTTAGGAAAAGAGAGGGAACCAAGGCAGAGGACAACAATGAAAAGCCAGATAATTGCGTACTGGGATCCTTCACAAATGCAAGGCTCCAAGTACCACAAAAGGTGATCCCGATTAGAGAATGAAAACAGAGGAGTTGCTTGACCGGTCTACCCAAAGCACAGTTCAATGACTATCTATCTCCCATGGGAGGCCAGGGGTATATTCTGTGGAAAAGTCAAACCCCAAAGGCTAAAATTTGTGTTTTACCAGACACAGCAGAAGCTGAAGATAAGATGTGGGAAGAAGAAGATGGGAGGTCATGTGCATACCTGGCAGATGCTGAGTGTTGAGAAGTCCAGCCATCTTGCTCTCATGATTCTGGTGGACAGGAGAAAATGCTCCAGGCAGGAGACTGGAAGCTTTCTCTGGAAAAACTGGAGATTGTGGGTTAAACAACCAACTTTCAGTCCTCATCATATACCCCAACAGTGAAGACCCCCAAATCATAAGGATTTTGCAAACCCACACAACTTCCAGGTAGCCTACTAAATATGACTGGAGAGTTAAGGATGACTGACGTTTGAAGAAATACTCCAACATGAAAGACAGACACAGAGAAACAAACAGAAAGTAAAGAGAGAAAATTTGAATATTCTGTAGTCAATATCCTTAGAGAGATAAAAGAAAGTATTAGATCTATTTATATTCAGAAAAGGATGCTAAAGAACTGGAATCAGAAGTAATTCATAGGTTTTAAAAAGGAGCAAAATGTTAGCTTAAATTATATGTACATGTATAAAAAAACATTCCAAGATGATGAAAGACAGATCACTCAATGCCAGTTCTTTACGTGTATATTTACAGGTAACTCACAGAAAACATTTGAAATATTTACTACTTAAAAATTTTTCTTATAAGGAGATCAAAATTAAGAGGCTTTAAAAAACTTGTTCCTAAAAATGAAGTACGCTGGTAACTGGAGGAAGAAGCAGATGAGAACACAGTGCTATTGGGTCTGATAATCTGTATTTTTTTCCCATTACTAGAAGTGTGGCAGAATAATCTACTGAAAGAATTTTTGTTTTGTCCTACTGTATTCAAAGGAATGTGAGATATTTTTCTCTCTTAGAGTACTTGTACCCACCTTTCTAAGAAAGTACACAACCTTAGACTCAGAGGGACTACAGCTTTTCTGCCTCAGGACCTTGGCCACTGTGATTTGTTTGTGAAAGCCCCTTAATCCTTCCAAGAACTAACCTTAATGTAACCAAGTGCTTCCAATCCAAATAGCGGTGTGTCTGGGAGCAGTCCCACCCTAAAGGGAGAGAGAGGCTTAGCTTCCTAAAAGCTAGAACAATACCTTAAAAGAGTTCTTGGAGTGGTTTCACCCAGGCCACACTGGCACTCAGAGTCCCAGGTAAGAGGAGAGCTGGATGGTGTATGATCGCCGAGCGGGTGTGTGGCAGATGTTACTCATGTTCTCCGACATCTTGTTCTTTTTCCAGGCATACTGTAGGATCATAATTGTTTAACCCTTGAAGTTACATATGCCCATGCCACTTTTTCTGGGCAATGAAAAAGGAAGAGAGAAATTGTCACTTTCTGCTTGAAGCATTTAATGGTCCGTGTCTGGCTTTCTTGTCTTGATCAGGAGCTATGTAGATAAATTCATCAATGGGGTGAAGAGAGAGGAACCATCTTTTCCTCTTTGCCATCTACTATTTTAAATGTAGTTCTTAAAAAAGGTGGCGAGGGAGAAATCATACTTCGGAGTCATACATGGAAGAGAGGAACGAGGCTTCCACCCTTTTTCCTGTTGTCCATTGATCAAAGATCATTCCATTAGGGACTAACTCCCTGTAATATTTACTTTGATTTAGAATAAATAAAGATTTTATTGCTTTAAATTATAATTCACCAAACTATTACTGATAAATGTGTCTTCTCTAGTAAGGAAAACAAAAAATTGTGATGGGTACTACTTTTTGCCTGGGCGTGTTTATTAATCTAATTGCTAATTGTGTTGCACATAATATTTTTAACCCAGTATAATAGAACAGGCACATAAAAGTGACTTTAAAACGTAAGGTTGCTGTACGACCACTCATCCCCCTTCTTGCTTACAGAAATAAGTGTCTATTCTCAGATTCTTTAGATAATTTCTACAGTAACAGCTTGGAAGCATGACCTCTGGAAATAATTTGTTTAAGTCATAAATCCTCTTTTCTGCTTTCTACTCAGCCACACGGCATCTGGAGGACAGACGCTATTACATGGCAAGGGTACATGGAGGTACTTATTTCTCTGGCTGTAACCACCTGTAAGCTTTCATTCTTTCCAAGTTACTCCCAACTCTGCTATGCAATCTCTACATGAATCACGGGTGCCTCTTCAGATCATTAATCAGATGAGATTTTTCAACGGTATGAATGGGCTTTGGTTTTCAACCCCAGACCAGGTGAAAGTTTCTGATAATTTTAGTACTTCCTTTAAATTTCTGGATGTGCCCAATGGGACAGAAGTACTAAGAATGATCAGAATGACCTATTTATAAACATTTTACTATCAAGTCAAGTGATAACGCTTTCTTTACTATTTTGAAAACAGCATGTTTATGACTGATATTTATTCCCAAATGAACACATAGTTTTAATTTCAACTTGAATTCACATGGAAATACAAACAAATCACACCCAGCAAAAAGATGCAACTATTGTGTATCAGTACCAGCCTGAGAAATTTTGTCAAAATAACGTTTACTCTTGATTTCTTTCATCATGGGATGTGTAAAAACGGACTGACAACACTTCTCATCTTTGAAAGTACCTCCCTCATTCAAGTTGCATGCCATACTTTGTTGTTGAGAATGAAATATTGGAATAGACTTTGAGAAAAGGAGTGAGCTTCACAGAAAGAGGGTATGAGAAAGAGCAAATAGGATTCCAAATTGGACCATTCTCCTTAAGAAGTAGGGAGGCGAAGTTAAAACTAGAGTAGTAATGTTAACTAAACTTACTGTGGTAATCATTCCATAATATATATCAAATCAAATCATTGTATTATACACCCAAAACTAATACAATGCTACGTATGAATTGTATCTCAATAAAACTAAATAAAAAATAAAAACGGCAATAGTAAGCTCAGATCCTGGGGCCCTTGCATCTCTATTCTCTGCATTCAGTTATTCAGTGCTTCGGGCAGTTGGTCTGCACAAAATCATGTAGAAGTGAATATTTTATTTCATAATGTCATTCAAGATAGAAATATATAGCATCTGTGTATGACCAGAAAGACTACTTTGGGGCTTAGTTTTCATGCAGAAATATTATTTTGAGCGCTTAGTCAAAGTTGAGAGTTAACTCACATTAACCAACCCAATAAATTAATATGTTTAACTGAAGTGTTTATTTATTAATTTCATATGGAAAATAGAGGATTTTGAAGATTGGAATTCTTGAGCCAACTTATATTCTGTACAATCTATCCAATATCTAAATCTGCATTTTTCTATTTATCTACCCATCTATCTATCATCTGTATCTATATCAATATGAGATGCAAAATCTTGATCGTGATCATAAAATTAAAGAGACCAATTTATTATGCACTGGCTAAAATTGAAGGTGGTATAAATCTTGTCAAAAAAGATAGTTTCAAAATCATGACTAGACTACTCAAAAAGTCTGTCTAGCATGCTAAACCTTCTGAATAATAATGAGGTGGCCCTGCTGTTTTCCATCTCAATGTGTCCTCCCACACCTCTCGGGCTTCCAAAGCCCCGAGTTTGGTCCCCTTCACACTCACATATTCTTCCGATTTTGCTGATTCTGGAAGCTATTTATACTTCTTTAAGGCACCTCTTTGCTATTTATAATAAATTTTGTGAGTGAATAACTATATTATTTATGTTATTATATATTTAGAGTTGCTTCTCTATTTTTCCATTAATTATAGTGGTCTTTTTGCTACTATCAATACTTTCCAAAACCTGGTAGCTCCTTACCTTGTCAGGAGACATTAATTACTTGACAATCCTGGCATCTCTCTGTTTCATTATCCATTTCATTTCAGGTGAGTGGCTTACCTGTTGGGTAAATCTGAGATAAATACACTGAGCATACTCAACTCATACTCGCATGAGCTTCCTTCGAAAGCTGCTATACTCTGCTCCTCCGTATCACATTTAAACCTAGACGGAATCCCCAAGCACTGCTTGTAACAGCATTGGTAATCACCCATAATTATGATTTTATTTAGCTATCCGTTTTGCTATTATACTATACTATATGCTGTAGTTTAGATTTTATAAGTAATGAATTGATTTTGTTTCCTATCTGCATTGCTTTTAATTTTTTTTTAATTTTATTTTACCAACTAGCTCAGAACTTGAGTTAGAAAGAGAAGTAATATTTACCGGTCTGCTTCAAGAGCTCAAACATTTACACTATGAGATTACTCAGAAAATACTTTTTTAATTTGCTGGAATTGAAAAAAAGATGGACTGAGTTTTAGGTCTACATTTTTTATAACTTTAAGGTATGATCCTGGGAAACACTTTATTTCTCTGGGAACCAAATTTTCCATTGTAACATGAAGTAGACAAGAATAGGTGGTTTCTAAGAATTAATAAACCATGAGTAATTTGTGGTTTTTCATAAATTGATTAATTCAAGTAACTGTGCTATAGAGGTAAACCAATAGTTTTAAGTGTACTTAGGGGACTATTTTTTCTAGGTCAAGTTAAATGGCCATTCCATGTGCTTTTCCATAGATTTATTGAATTTAAGTAAATATCAGTTGAAATTTATCTCTTCCACTTCTTAAGTACTGTGAAAATCTTGTAAGCCCGAGCTGTCCTTCCTGTGTTGATTTTCTGTAGCCCTTGGCCTTCCAATACCTGACCTTCTCATCGCAACAATATTTCTTCTATTTCTCTCTCAAAGTAGTATTCTCGAATATGTCATCACCTGGAAATACACAATTTCTTTTGTTAAAATTTTTATTTATTTTTTTATTGTTTTTCAGTTACAGTTGCCTCACCTTTTCCCCACTGCTCTCCCCTCCCACGCCCCTCCCACTCCCACAGTCAATCCCCACTCATTGTCCATGCCCATGAGTCCTCTATTCATGTTCCTTTGTGGAAATACACAATTTCTGAGACTATTGTTATCTCCCATTCTTACACCACGTTATTGCATACAGTTCACTTTAACAATGTGTTGACCTCACTGAGAACCACAGGCTTTAACAGTTAATTTTTTCTGTTATTGTCCTTATATCCTCACTACTTTCTTTACCTAATTCAGGTTCCATTATTCACCATACTTACCACCTTATTGCAAATACCTTAATCTCTGAAAAAGATCTCCAGACAAATCCCAGTTCTGGTTAAGCCCATAGAGACGGGCCTTACTTTGTCCTCAGTAATTCTTCATTAAATGAACGAATGAGTGAATAAATATGAACAAAAAAAGAGATAAATATTTAACTTACAAAATACCTGTCGTGTGCCTTAAACTTTAGTTGGTATATTTTCTAGATTAGTGATTTTCAATAACTGTGCTAAGGCACACTGATGTGGCACAAAAATTTTTAAAACATGCAATGCCTATTTAACCAGGGGCACTGATGTCTTTTCCATTATATTGTCAAATAAAAGAATGACATCAGCCAACACAACAATAGCTGTGCAGTGTGAATGAATCAAAATTATACCTATTTTTGTCAGGTCAGCAAAAAACACATTTTTTTAGTGTTGCAGAATTTTGGTAACTAGTTTATGTGGGCCATGAGACAAGAAATCACTTCTCTGAATAAGAAACTAGATTCAGCACACAACCTAAACTTGTTTAAGATTACATGATACGTAGGAGAAAAGGAAACACTTGAACTCAGTTCTGGCTGCAAATGTAATCTTCAAGGCTGGTGGAATCCTCAATTCCTTCTAGAACCTATGTTTTGGACTATCTCCTATTATGAGTAGCCAAGGGGCAATTTCGGCAATAGCTGTTCTTTATTTCTGTGCCTTAGGCGTTATGGTGTCTTCTAAAAAATTTTGTTTCCTGATCTCGGCTACTCTGGAGAAAGCAGTCATTTCCAGATCTGTCCCCAGACATGGACTCCAGCTCACCTTCCACTGACCTCTCCATTCATTTTTAAACTTAATAAATGCTAGCTTGAGTCTTTTCCTCATCAAATAACCATTGTGTGAATCATTATTTTATAAGGACATTCTCATTTTCTTCTGATATCAAGGTCTCTGGTATGAAAGGATAACATAAGAAAGCAATACTTGATCTTTTTATGATCAGTCCATTTCTTTGTTTGCCCCGTCCAACCACGCGGAGTGTGTGAGAGTTAAAGCCACAAAAGACCAGAGTAGAAAATGGCCCAGATAATAAAAGAGCCAGCAGAAATATCTTGCTGTCCTGCTGCTTCTGCTGCAGGGCCTTTAGGAATATTACAAACTATGACTATATATACATTTATGTGCCCTTGTAAATATGTCACATGCAAATATTTTTCTGGAAGCCTGGGAAGGCTGAATCAATGTATGACCATTTTTCCTCCAGTCAGAAGCAATAGAATTTTTATTAGCATAATTTCCATTACTCAGCACTGACTGTGATATCTTTGATCAAACTAATTACAAATAGTTACTTTGCATCATAAGATATATCAAATTTATTAGAAAAATTATGTATGTGCACACAAAGAAAATAAATAGGGATATTAAATATAAAAACATGACATTTATGCCAATGGTTGGAGTGAGGAGGCATTCTAATTAGATAGTGAATGTTCTTAAAGTTTGGATTCTTCTATGTGGATTGCCCTACTCGGCTAAAACTACAATTGCTAATAGAACTTAAAGGTTTAGAGTAAGGCAAAAGTTTTTTGGTGTGTGTGTGAGCAATCAAGTCAGCCTGTATTTTTCTGTCCACTGTTATGTGTTATATGTCTGCTAGGTGCTATGATGAGGAAAATGGTATCGTGCATTGAAAAATTTTTAAATATAACTTGGGGACAAAGATTAGTCTAATTAGCTAGCATACAAAAATCGAATGTTATTATATCATTAAACACCTGTTAAAAGAAAGAACTGATGGAATTGTTTAGAGAAGAATTAACTTTGTGATTGGAAAACCTATCTATGGAGTTGGTGAGACTTCAGTGGTTTTAAAAAGTTAGTTGGGAAAGAAGATAGCGGTAAGGAGTATATGTCACAGAGAGAATGGCTAAGAACCAGAGCTTACTTCCTGTACCCAGGGACTTAAATCACCAATGATGGAGAGACTCAGACCTCAGGCATGAACATACGGTTTGTTCAATGAATGTTTTTGAAATTTTTGTGGAAGATGCCATAATGGGAATTGAATGGGATAAATAAACCAGAAGTGCTAGGTGCTGCTGTGGCAGTTGCTCTTATTGTTGCTCGTAGGATTTTAAGCATCCTTACTTAGTAACTTCACAGTTCATTGGAAAAGAGGCTTTCCTAAGTATCTGGCAGTTGTGGAAAGTGTTCATATGGTTTAGTAACCTGCATGCCCCAGCTCTTACCAGTCTGTGATACACATGGGGTCATGTTATAGTGATAACCCACCATTCCTGTCCATGAGCACTAAGGCACATGTCTACCAACATGGCGGACTTCAGCATTCTTGTACAGTACCTGTGGGAGCCCATCCCTGGGGCTGTGGCACCTCATACCCTCTAAAGATGGAGATCCCTGACTCCTGAATTCTGGCAAAGCTCCACTCACAAACAATATCCATATCTTGAAAATTTGTACTTGCTGAGACATTTGTTAAGCTTACATTGAACTAAAATAATGCCTGAACTTATCTGGAGAGTCAGAAAAATTAATAATATTATTTACCAGCTCTTCAGTTTGGAGTCCTCCCACCTCACTTGATGGACATTCAAGTGTGGGATAGCAAGTGGGGAGAAAGTGTCTCTCCTCCCTATAGGAACTTTCTTGCATTTGCTTCTTTTTTTTTAAAGATTTTATTTATTAATTTTTAGAGAGGGGATGGGAGGGGGAAAGAAAGGGAGAGAAACATTGAAGTGAGAGAGAAACATCCATCAGTTGCCTCTCCTATGCACCCCAACTGGGAACTGAACCTGCAACCCAGACATATGCCCTGACCTGGAATGGAACTGGTGACCTTTCGGTTTGTGGGACACTACTCAGCTGTCACACTGGTCAGGGCCTGCACTTGCTTTTATGTGGCCAAAGTTTTTCTTTCTTTGCCAATTCTGAGCTTCTCAGTTAATTTTACTGAAATTATCATAATGATGGGCAAAATCAATATATTTTCAGTCATTTGAAACTCACAGTTCCATCATGGGGCTACTCTTTAAAAGCAGTGTTCTTTTTTTTCCTGCCTTTGATTCCTTTTCACACTTTTTTGTTCAAAAGCACACAATGAATTACTCAAAGCAATATTTCTCTTTGACAAAAATTAATCTTCACTGGCAAGAATCAATAAAGATGAAAATATTTGTTATTTGAGTCACTAGCAATTAAGCAACTACAAACACAGTCACATATAAAAGGCAAAGTTACAACTTTTAATCAGTGGGAAGAAATCAGGTGGGAAGCAAAAGTATAACACCTTTTATTGTATTCTATTTCTCTTTTCTTTGCATTTCACTTTGTTTTTATTAAACTAAAATGTATTTAGATTACTGATTACTAAACGTGCTAAGTGTGCTGAAAATAAGAAGAGGAGTGGTATGCAATTATAGTATATGTGTCTATGTATACACAGAAACCCATGCACAGGTCTATATTTCTATATACCTTTTGCTTCATGTAAATTTCTTAGAGGAGCTAGATCTCAAAACTTTATTTTTAAAGACAAAGTGTATTTGTCTAGATACTAGTGTGGGATCACTTGGTTTATGCAAATCAGGAATTTCCGTATATAATTGCTGCCTGTTTATGCTCTTGCCCAGATGATAAATGTATATTTTTAGATTAACTCTCTAGTATTGGTTGTCGGCAAACACGGTGACATCTAAGTACAGTCCACAGTAAAGGATCACTGTGGACTGTACTTTTAAAACTATATTACAATAAATGATTGAATAATACATTATTGATTAAAAATGGTATCAGGAAAATATTTTGGCTCTGCAAAGCCTATGTCTATTAGATGTAATTATATATCATCACAAGCATTAAAAACATTTTAAAAGAAAAATCTTTGTTGCAAATGAAAGTTTTCTTGGAGGCGTTATTTTCTCTGGGATATTTAGTCATCTGTAACACTAGACCAGAAAATCCGAGGCTACCTCATGGCTTGATATAGAAGTACATCCTGGCCAGGATGGGTCCTGCCTGGTGCCCTGAGCTGTTAGAGAAAGAAACTCCGGCCACCTGTCAGCCTGAACTGGAATCAGTGTGCTGGAAAAGAGTGATTTTACTTAAATTTTTTTTTTTCTTAAATGTATGTGTAGCTCCCATTTATTTCAATGTTTAATATTAGAAATGTTTTGGGTCTTTGTTTAGAAGTGTGGTGATGTTTTTGTGACCAGAATTATGCATAGGAACTGAACTCTTGATTATATCAATTAGGTCTATGGTGAAATTGATTTCTTTACACATTGTTTCACTTTATGTCATGGTTTCCAAGAACCTATTGATAATAGTAAGTGAGGACCTACTGTGTATCTACATGTACACACATACACACACACTCGTTCATCTCCTCTGTATTGATAGATATTTGGATTGCTTCAATATTTACCATTGTGAAGAGAGCGTCTGTGAACATTCGTCCATACACTTTAAGGAGAATATGTGCAAGGGTGGAATAGAATTGGTGACTTAAAAGAGATGTGAATGGTGGACATTCAGCTTTAGGAGACAGATGTCAAACTGTTCCCTAAAATGCTTGCCACAGTTTACCCCTGACTAGCAACGGACAAGAGATTCTTGTCATTCACATCCTCCCCAACATTTGTTATGGTCCACTTTTAAATGTTTGTCAATTAAATGAATGAAAAATTGTAGCAAATTTTGGTCTTAATTAAAACTTAGCAGATCAGTAACCATATTAAACAGTTCTGAACAATTCTCTTAGTCCTATATACTTGCTCTTCCATGAAATCCTTATCTGAGTTTTCTTTTTTTGCTGTTTTTCTATTGGACTTTTTTGTTTGTTTGTTTACTTATTGTTTTTCATTAGTTTTTTTTTAAAATGCACTCTCATTACTTTGATCAGTTATATGAATTGCACGAATCTTTTCCCACTTTGTAATTGCCTTTTTTTCCTCTGTTAATGGTGTTTCCAATTAACAAAAATTTTAACTTTCATATAGTCAAAGGTATCAGTCTTTTCTTTTAGCCACCAATTTTTTGAGTTTTATTTAATAATTCTTTTTATTCCCCAAGGTCTATATTATTAGTTTATGTTTGCTTAGAATATTCAGATTTTATTGTTAACATGTGGTAGACAGGATACCGCCCTCCTCTAAAGAGGTCATGAATGTGTGAGATGGATGCAGCACGGTTTCTAGTTCTGAACTACAAGGTTGGGGGGGGCCCCAAACTGCAATATATTTACAAAAAATTGTGCACTTATTCTTACATGTTTAAACTTCAGTCACCTTTGAAG
The DNA here is from genome assembly GCA_004024845.1 of Tonatia bakeri. Taxonomy (NCBI): domain Eukaryota; kingdom Metazoa; phylum Chordata; class Mammalia; order Chiroptera; family Phyllostomidae; genus Tonatia; species Tonatia bakeri. The sequence goes on from PVIA01003319.1 coordinate 65,380, forward strand.
CACTCTCCATTTGATGCAATACACCTACTGAGATGTTTTTCCACTGCCCAAAACAGTTTTTGAACTGATCAATTTTGATGCCTTTTAGTGTTTCTGCCATTTTTTGTTTCATCTTTTCCATATTTGCAAAACATTACCCTTTGAGGAATTTTTTAATCCAGGAAAATAAAAAAGTTGCTTAGTTTGCAATCAAGTGAATAGGGAGGATGGGGCTTGGGCATCATGCCATTTTTGGTCAAAAACTGCTGAACAGCTCAGTGCAGTGTGGGCAGGTGTGTTCATAAGTCACCCATCATGAAGTGGGCAGGCATGTTGAAAGAGTCTTAAACAATATTCACTAAAGCTGAGTGCAGCCTCTCATAACAATGCCAGCTGGTACACTGATACAGATGGCTTCATAGAACACTCACCAATAGCAGCGGAAATCTGTACTACAAGGGGCCCACTCTCCAGAAAATAATTTCATTTTTTTGGGTCCCCCTCATAGAGGGAACTATGTGGCAGAGACTAAATTCCGTCAAAAATGAAGAGGGAGGGAGTGGATTCTCACCTAGAGTCCCCAGAAACAAACATGGTCCTGCAGACACCTTGGTCCTAGTGAGCTCTCAGTGAGATCCACGTCAGATTTCTTCTGATTATTGAACTGGAAGACAGTGATTTTTTGGTGCTTTAAATCACTAAGTTTGTGATAAAACTTTATGACACATTAGAAAACTAATGCAACATTGTTTTTTGAGGTATAATTCACATACCATACAACCCATTTAAAACAATTTAAAAGTGTAACTTCAGTGAATTTTAATATATTTCCAGACATGTGAAAATATCACCATAGTACATTTTTGAACATTTTTATTATGTAAAAAAGAAACTGCATATTCTTTAGCTATCACCCCCAACTCCTTGTCTTCCCAGCTTTAAGCAATCATTAATCTATTGTATTTTCTATTTTAGGAAAATTTATTGAGGTGAAATTCACATAACATTAACCATTTTACAGTGAACAATTCAGTGGCTTTTAGTAGGTTCAGAATGTTGTATAATCACAATCTTTTTATAGTATAAAAACACTCCATCATTCAAAACAAAGCCCTGTGCCATTAACTATACTCCCCATACCCTCTTCCCCAGCCCTGGCAACCACCGTTGGCTCTCTATTTCTATGAATTTATTTATTCCTGATATTTCATACTAATAGAATGATACAACAAATGACCTTTTATGTTTGGCTTTTTCCTCTTAGCAGTAGGCTTTTGTAGCATGTATCAGTACTTAATTACTTTTGTCTGAATAATATTTTATTATAAGTATTCAGCAAATTTGTTTATGCATTCATTCATTTATGGGCATTTGATCTCTTTCCCCTTTTTGGCTATTTTTTTAAGTCTTCACATGAGGACATGTTCATTGATTTGAGAGAGAGAGAGAGAAAGAAAAGAAATAACAGTGTGAGAGGGAGACATCAACTGATTGCCTCTCACATGTACCCCAACTGGGATCTGAAGTCTCAGCCTAGGTATGTGCCCTGACCCAAAACTAACCTGCGACTTTTAGCTTTATGGGATAATGCTCTAACCTACTGAGCTACATTAGCCAGGGCCCTTTTTTTTTGGTTACACCAACAATAAAATATCAGAAACTGAAATCAGGAAAAAAATTCCATTTGCTATAGCAACAAGAAAAATAAAGTATCCAGGAATAAACCTAACCAAGGAGGAAAAGGACCTGTACTCAAAAATCTACACAACACTGAAGAAAGAAATTAAAGAAGACACAAATAAATGGAAACATGCACCATGTTCATGGATCAGAAGAATTAATACCATCAAAATGTCCATACTACTCAAAGCAATGTATAGATTCAACACAATCCTTATTAAAATACCATTGATATATTTCACAGATATAGAACAAACATTTCAAAAATTTATATGGAAGCATATAAATGACCCCAGATATGTTGGGAACTGCCCTCCCAGATTTCAGAAGCTATACCTCCCCATGGCTAAGGCTGAGTAAAGAGACCTTGGGACCATGAGCCACTAAGGAGACAGAGTTTATCTTTCTGGTAGAGGTGCTGCCTCTACCCACTTCTACTTCACCCTGCCTGGCCCCCAGTGTATGACTGGTTGACAAATGATAGGTAAGATTCCTCAAGGGAGGGGTGACCTCAGACAGGCACCAAGGGGCCCTCAGGGAAGGACTTGGGGGGCTATAGAAAAAGGGGGTGATGGACTCTAACCCCTCAGCTTTGACATAGCCTGAGACCTCATTCTATTTGCAAGAAGTCTCCTAATCTCTTGGCTGCCTTACTTTCCCTGCCTGGCTTAAACCTGAAACAAAGCCAGAGGGCGGTGCAGCCCTGGCCAGGAATGGGATGTTCCGTGGGGTGATCAGGCCTAAGAAAGAATGCATAAAATCCTGTGAAACCTGCTTTACTAAGAATGTCCTCAATTTTCTGATAAGGATCCAAGCATGAAATTAGTGTGTTTCCCCAAGTTTTATGGCCCTTTAGCTCTCTGACCCTGACTTAGAATAAGCCCTCATAATCTTCGAATGTTATCTATTGTTTGATCATTACTGCCTGACAATGATTGAGCTTTACATATATGCCCTGCATTCCTATGCAAATTAAACCCAATAAAAGCCCATTGAGGACCAGGCTCAAGGCCCTTCTCTTTTGAGAGATTGGCTACCTTTTCTCCCCAAGCAGATCATGTCTTGGTAGACTGATTCTCATCTTTGAGAGATGGGGGTGGAGAATAGCTACCTCCAAATTACTTGAATAGCTCCAGCAATTTTGAGAAAGAAGAACAAAGCAGGAAGGATCGCAATACCTGATATCAAACTGTATTACAAGGTCATGGTAATCAAAACAGCCTGGTACTGACATAAGAACAGACATGCAGATTAATGGAACAGAAAAGAGAGCCCCTAAATAAACCCAAGTCTCTATGGTCAATTAATATTCAACAAAGGGGGAAGAAACAAAAAATAGAGTAAAAACGGCCTCTTCAACAAATGATGTTGGGAGACCTGGGCAGCTACATGAAAAAAAAAAAATGAAACTTGACCACCAACTTACACCATATACAAAAATAAACTCAAGATGGATAAAAGATTTAAAAATAAGTTGTGATACCATAAAAGTCCTAGAAGAGAACATAGGGATGAAAATCTCAGAGATTCCATGCAGCATATTTTCACCGATATGTCTCCTAGAGCAAGGGACATAAAGGAGAGAATGAACAAATGGGATCTCATCAAAATAAAAAGCTTTTGCCTGGCTAAAGAAAATATCAGCAAAATGAAAAGGGAACCAACTGTATGGGAAAATATATTTGCAAATGATACCTTAGACAAGAGTTTGATCTCCAAAATATATAAACAACTCACACGACTTGACTCCAGGAAGACAACAATCCAATTAAAAATAGGCAAAGGACGTGAACAGACATTTCTCTAAGGAGGACATACAGAGGTCCCAGAGACATATGAAAGGATGCTCAACATCAGTAGCCATTAGAGAGATTCAAATTAAAACCACAATAAGATACCACTTCACATCAGTTACAATGGCCATCATAACAAATTCAACAAACAAAAAGTACTGGTGGGGTTGTGCAGAAAAGGGAACCTTAGTGCACTATTGGTGGGAAGGCAGACTGGTGCAACCACTGTGGAAAACAGTATTTCCTCAGAAAACTAAAAATGGAACTGCCTTTTGACTAGGCAATTCCACTGCTGGGACTATGCCCTAAAAATTCTGAAACACTAATTCAAAAGAACTTATGCACCACAATGTTCATAGAAGCACAATTTAAAATAGCCAAGTGCTGGAAGCAACATAAGGGACCACCAGAAAATGAGTGGATCAAAAACTGTGGTACATTTACACAATGGAATATTACGCAGCAGAAAGAAAGAAGCAGCTCCTACCTTTTGCAACAGCATGGATGGAACTGGAGAGCATTATGCTAAGTGAAATAAGGCAGGTGGTCAAAGACAAATACCATATGATCTCACCTATAAGTGGAACATAATCAACAAAACAAATAAGCAAACAAAATATAACCAGAGATATTGAAATTAAGAACAAACTGACAGTAACCAGGAGGGAGGGGGGAGGGGATAATGGAGGGAAAAGGGGGAAGTGTTGTCTGGAACATGTATAGAGGACACGTGGACAAAGCCAAATGGTGGTAGGCTGGAGGGTGGGAAGCGGGCATGGTTGGGGTGCGGGTAGTGGTGGTAGGGAAATGGAGACAACTGTACTTGGATAAGAATAAAAAAAAGATGAAAAAGAAATAAATATAACATGTAATCCCCCCCAAAAAAACAAATAATGCTGCTATGAAAATTCATGTGCATGTTTTTGTATGGTCATACAATTCCATTTGGTGGGAGTATATACCTAAGAGTAGAACTTCTGGGTCATATGATAATTCCAAGTTTGAGTGGAAAAACAAACTGTTTTCTACAATGTATGAACCATGTTACATATAATCAAGATTTGTTATTTCCTTTTAAAAATTATTATTATAGCCTCCTTGTGGGTGTGCAGTGCTATCTCTTTGTGGTTTTAATTTACATATCCCTAATACATATCCCTAATGACTAATGATGGTTAGGATCTTTTTTTTACTGTTTATGCTATTATAGTTGTCCCATTTTTTTTCCCTTTGCTCACCTCCACCCATCCCCACTCCCTCCCCTCCCCGAGTCAATCCCCTTATCTTTGTCAGTTCCTGGGTCAGGAATGAGTGTTCTTTGATTAATCCAATCCCTTCACCACCTTTCAGCTAGTCCTTGCCCCCTCCCCTTCAGCAGTTGTGAGACTCTTTTTATGTGCTTACTGGTCATTTCATTATCTTCTTTGGAAAAATGTCTGGTTAAGACATTTGTCTGCTTCTTAATTGAGTTTGTTTGTTTGCTTTGGTTATTGGTTTGTGAGGTTCCTTATATATTCTAGAAAGTAGACCCTGATCAGACATGCTGTTTACTCCCACTGTGAAGGCTGTCTTTTCACTTTTTTCATACTTTTTTTCAATATAACAATATTTTAATTTTGATCAAGTACATATTATCATTTTTTCTTTTGTTTGCTTATGAGTTTGGTGTGATATTTATGAACCCATTGTTATATCCAAAGTCATGAAGATTAGCCCTATATTTTCTTCTAAAAGTGTTGTAATTTTAGCTCTTACATTTAAGCCATTGATCTATTTTTAGTTAATTTTTATGCATATTATGGGGTAGGAATCTAGGATTCTTTTTTCTTTTGCTTGTGGCTGTTCAGTTTTCCCAGCACAGATAGATAAAGATACTACTCTTTTGCAATTGAATGATCTTGAAAGCCTTGTGAAAACTCAATTTCTGATAGATGTATGTGTTAATTTCTGGACTTTCAATTATGTTCTATTGGCATTTGTGTGTATACATATGTCAGCACCATGGTTTCTTGATTAACATAGCTTCTAGAAGTTTTAAAATGTGTGTGTGTGTGTGTGTGTGTGTATTAGAATTGCCATCTGGGGTTTCAGCTTGAAGAATCTTCAAAATGTATCAAAGACCTAAATGTAAAAGCAAAACTATAATACTCTTAGAATTAAGGAAAACATAAGGGTAAATCTTCATGTGCTCATGTTTGACAATGATTTCATAGATATGACACCAAAATCTACCAACATAAATTAAGTCTTTGCATTGATAAGAGAAGCATCACCACTTTATATTCTTCTTTGAAATTATCTAAGCCTTGAACTTTTGCTCTCCCAAGAAAATTTGAGAATCACCTTTTCAAGTTCAACAAAAAATCCTGCTGCAGATTTATTAAAATGACAAGTATTTAAAAGGGTGAGATATCTACATGATGAAGTATAAAGATTTATTAAAATGCAAAAATATTTAAAGTAGAAATAGATGATCCACAGGAATTGAATAGGAAGTCCCTCCAAACTGATAGTGTCCTCTGAAAAACAATTTTTAATTTTGATACAGTACAATTTGTCTGTTCTTGTGTTTGATACATTTTGTGTTAATTGTTGCATATGATGTGAGGTAAAGGTCCTGCTTCACTATTTTGCGTATGGCTGTCCAGATGTCCCAGCAGTATCTTTTCGCACTGAGTGGTTTTGGCACCATTATAAGAAATCAGTTCACCATAAACACGTGGTTTTATTGCTGGACTAAGAGACAAATAAAAACATTTAGTTATCAGTCCATGTAGTCTGAAATCAATATACTTTGGGAAGTTCCTCAGAAAGTTATATATCTTCTAATTACATAGCTATGAAAGCTTTTAATTTCTGAGAATCTGGTACTGCCCTTATTATGGGTACATTATTCTATTGAATCATCAGTGTAATCATAAAATATGAGTATTTTAATGTGATTACTACTGCTTAAAGACAGAGAATGTGATGAGTCCCAGCAAATTTTGGAGTCAGACCACCTGGGCAGAATCCTGAGTTTGCCGACCCCTCTGTGGCCACACTACAGGCTCTTAACATCTTTGTGTTTCAGCTTTCTCATTGTAAAACAGCACCTTGCTCATAGGACTGATGTGAGGATTAAATAATTTAATATACATAAAACACTTAATTTAGTGTCTCAGAGAGCTCTGTAAATGTTATAATTATTTCAAGAATAAGAAGATTTGCATGCATAAAATTAGAACATTTGTTCCAGGTAATTAAACTAGAAATTAATGTAGTTGATATAACAAATGACTTCTGTGCCTATGCTCTGGACTGCTCTGTTTTCTGCCTCCCATGATGTTTATTTAGACTATTATTTTTTATTGTTTTATGGGTGACTGGTGCTGCCTGTTTTGAAAATTTCCCAGGTGGAAAGCATTGAAGTTTAAGGGGCAGAGAATTTTGGAAGAGTCATCTTCGTTCATCTCTGTGTTAGACTGGTCTCCAAATTCCCTTCTGAACAATCTTTGGTGCTGCTCATCGGTACTTCACTATCTAACTTGTGTTGAGGTGAGATGGCTATCTATTCAATTATATGTCATGGTCAGACTGTGATTTTATAGCTCTACTTACTATACGGGTGCCTGTTATTGTGTTAACCTACCCTTACCTGATAACATATAATATCTGCATGCCAGGCTTTATAGAGATAATGTAAACTCAAATTATAGATCTTCACTCTTTATTAAAAACTGTGTTAACACAGGTTTCCTGAGAAATTCTCAGTCCATTCATTTTTTTTTTGTTTTTTAATCTGTGTGCACAATTACACAACACATTACCTATACAGTATATTGTGTGTTCACCACCCCAAGGCAACTCTCTGTCCATCACCATTTATCCCCCTATATTCTCCTTCACCTTCCCCCACTTGCCCTCCCCCTGGCAATCGCCACTCATTTTTGTAGATGTTTAAGTGTATTATTAAATTAAGTCCCATAATCAGAGGACTGAGCATTCAGTTTGCATTAGTATGTCCCCTTACAAAATCATTTAAAATAAATTCCATCATGGAATTATGCAAATGACTGAAGTTGAGGCATGTATTAATAATAGTTCTGTAAACCCAGTCTTGTATCTATTGTGAGGATTTGACACAACACACATATTAAATTATTGACTTATAGACACTATCAAGTTGTCAACATACAAAAATAGTTAAAGATTCACAGACTTGCAAAGACAGAGTAAACAAATAAATGCAAAAAACTGTTATACCTGGCACAGTATCATTACATACCAGCAACAGCAAAGTAAGTGGATCAAAGGTTGAATTGCACTTGAATGGCCAGGAAGGTCCTCCAGGCAAAGAAGACAGAGACAGTAAAGGAAGGTAGTGTGTCTTTTTGTGGAGGGCCTGGGTGCAGAATGAGAGATGATAAGGTGGTGCTATGATGATGGAAGGGTCCAGTTTTCTTTCACCTACTTGTTTTGGTTTGTTTGTACTGGGGAAGATTTGAACAGGTTTTTAAAGTGTTGAAAGGAAGTTTTGGGAAAGAGAAATGCCTATGGCTTATCATTTCTCCTTGTGCAGACAGAGTGGCCATGAATATAGCAGCTCACACTTCTAATCCAGGTTGCTAGTACCAGAGAGAGCAACGTGGTTTTTATTCTTTAGTAATTATGGTAATGGTTTCAATCTGCCTGCTGGTTTTCTGAAAGACTGGTGAAAAGGCTTGACTTTATTTTGAGTAATGTGGAGCATTCCAGGGACTGAGATGGCTCTTTGGGTGGCATTTGCCAAGAATTTAAAGGTAATAGAGAGAAGTTTAGACATACAATGGGCAGCCAGGAAAGTGTAGGAAGGGAGAAGCTGGAAAAATAGATGAATGGGAGAGAAAGGCTTTTAAAAATTCCTATGTTTACTGGGGGTCAAGAAAGACATATTCATGCAGAATTGGATGCATGATTAGAAGGCATGTGAGGAGACCCTAAGCTTATAATTGTGGCTGACTTTCATGCTCCACACAAGCAAAAAGTGAAGGTTAAAGCAGATTGTAAATAGCCTGAATAAATGTTGAAAGAGTGCCCTCACACAGAGCCAATCTGCAAAGGTTAGAAGAGTATTTATTTTTTTTGCCCCAAGAGTTTAAGAAAATCTTTATCAAAACATTTGTTGACCACTACGCTAATGGAACAGAGACTTCAATGGTCACATATACAAAGAATAAAAAAACAAGAGTAGTTTGGTAAAGTTAATAAACTAAATGAACAATAATGACCCACAACAAGCAGCGACAGGAAATGTTGGGGTGGAGAATCTGAGTTTTAGAATTGCCACATTATAATATTTAAAATATCCCATTTTTAACAACAACAAAATTATGAGCCATATAAGTAAAAAGAAAGTCTAGTTCACTCACAGGAAACAAAAGAAATTAACATAAATGTTACCAGGCTAAAGGGTTGCATTTGCCAGAATGCACCTAAACCCAGTAAGACAGGACCTTGCAGCAAAGAAAATAAGGTTTCATAACTTGAGGAAGTGACCCATACCCAGACTCACAGGTGAGCTAATGCTCAAAGACCCGGCTCCTGGTTGTCTCTTGGGAATGTCTTATATATGGGAACAATCACTAATCACGGTGACCAAAGGAGTTAGGGTCCTGGTCAGGGTCATGGTCTCTGCTGATTGGTTGCACTAGGGTAGGGGGCACTTGATCATTGAATCTGATCCTGATGTCAGCCGTGGTGTCAGCCATGGTGTCCTTCATCTGGTTTCTCTTATTTTCTGGGTCTGGTGCTGAAACACAACTGAGGCCAGTTATTATCACTAGTTTGATTGAAACTCTGTAGCTTTTGTCAATAGACCACAGTCATTGTTCCTAAGATAAATTGGTGTTTGATCAGGCCTCATTGTCTGAGGCCTTATTAATTTAGGGAGTAGATGTGGAAAAGGAGGCAGGTGAGTCAGGGTGCTGCCTGAGTCCAGTCTGAATCAAAAGAGAAGAGGGAGATAATTTCGTATCAAAGAAATGAAGTTTCTGCATGGTAACAGAAACAGTCTGAGGAAGTGAAGGCATCAGACTTATGAAACAATGATTTTATTTATGAAAATAAAATACAACAGCAGAATATGCATACTTTTCAAGTGCACATGGAATGTTTTCTAGGATAGACCACATGTTAGAATACAAGTCACAATAAATTTGGGATGTTTAAAATCATATCAAGCATCTTCTCTGATCCCAGTACAATGAATCACAAAAAACCCTACTGTAAAACACCCAAAGACATGGAAGCTAAATAACATGTTATTAAACAATAAGTAGGTAAAATGAGATCAAGGAAGAAATTAAAAGATACCTCGAATCAAATGAAAATGAGAACATAATAACCCAAAATCTGTGGGACACTGGAAGGAAATTCTAAGAGGGAAATTCACAGCATTACAGGCTTATCCCCTGCAAAACAAGAAAAAACTCAAATAAACAGTCTAATTTCACACTTATAGGAACTTGAAAAAGAACAAAAAACAAAGTCCAAAGTGAGTAGAAGGAAGGAGGTAATAAAGATCAGAGCAGAAATAAATGAAATAGAGTCTAAAAAATGATGCAAAAGATCAATGAATCCAAAAGTGGATTCTTTGAAGAGATAAACAAAATCAACAAACTATAATCATACTCATCAAGAAAAAAAAGAGAGAGGATTCAAATAAAATCAGAACTGAAAGTGGAGGAATAATAACTGACACCAAAGAAATACCAATAATTGTAACAAAATATTACAAACAACCATATGTCAACAAACTGGACAACTTTGATGAAATGGATAAATTCCTAGAAACATATAATTTTCCAAAACTAAATCAGGAAGAACTATAGAAGCTGAATGGACAGATTATAGCTAGTGAAATTGAAGCAGTAATACAAAAAATCCCAACATACAAAAGACCTGGACTGGATGGCTTCACAGGTGAATTTTAACAAACATTCTGAGAAGAACTAACACCTCTCTTTCTCAAACTGTTTCAAAAAAATCCAAGAGGAAGGAATGCTTCCAAACTCATTTTATGAGGCCAGCATTACCCTAATTTCAAAACCAGATAAAGACACTACAAAGAAAGAAAATTATAGGACAATACCCCTGACAAACATAAAAAATACTAAAATCCTCAACAAAATATTACCAAACTGACTAGAGCAATGCATCAAAAAGATTATATACCATGATCAAGTGGGATTTATTCCAGGAATGTTATACTATCCTAAGTGAAGAATGGCACAACGTTTACAAATCAATAAATGTGATTCACCACATAAATAAAATGAAGTATAAAAACCACATGATCATACCAATAGTTGCAGAAAAAGCATTTGATAAAATCTAGCACCCATTATGATCAAAACTGTTAGTGAAATGGGATTAGAGGGAACATCCCTAAACATAGTAAAGGCCGTATATGGCAAACCTACTGCCAGCATCATACTCAATCGACAAAAACTACAAACTTTCTCCTTAAGATGGGAAACAAGAGAGGCATGTCTGCTTTCACCTCTCTTATTCAACATAGTACTGGAAGTCCTAGTCACAGCAATCAGACAAGTAGAAGAAATAAAAGGCACCCAAATTGGAAAAGAAGGAGTAAAACCATCATTATTTGCAGAGGACATGATATGTACATAGAGAACCCCAGAGGTACCACCAAGAAACTTCTGGAGCTGATAAATGAATTCAGTAAAGTAGTGAGATGTGGATTTAATAACCAGAAATCAGTTGCATTTTTATATGACATTAATGGACTATCAGAAAGAGAAATTAAGAAAACAATCCTATTCAAAATTGCTTCAAAAAGAATAAATTACCAAGGCCTAAATTTAACCAAGAATGTAAAAGAACTGTACTTGGTACTGTGTTTGTGTATAGGAAAGAATTAATATCATTAAAATATCCATACTACCCATAGCAATCTATAGAATCAATGGAATTCCTATCAAGATACAAGTAACCTGTATCACAGAACTAGAAGAAATATTTCAAAAATTTCTATGGATCCACAAAAGACCCCAATCAGGATAGCAATCTTCAGAAAAAAGAACAAACTCATAGAAATCATACTATCTAATATCAAACTATGACCTTACTATAAGGCCATAGTCATCAGAACATCAGGTTACTGATATAAGAACAGAACATAGACCAATAGAATAGAATAGAAAGCCCCAAAATAATCCCAGTTTATAGTCAATTGATATTTGACAGGAGAGGTAAGCACATACAATGGGCTAGAGATAGTTTATTCAATAAATGGTGTTAGGAAAATTTGACAGATACATGCAGAAAAAGGACACCTGACCACCTTCTTACTACACCACACACAAGAATAAATTCAAAATGGATCAAAGACAAATGTTAAACTCGAAACCATAGAAATCATGGAAGAAAACAGGAAGTTCAATCTTGGACATTTCTCCTGGTGATATTTTGTTGGAATACCTCCTCAGGCAAGGGAATGAAATAAAAACAAACAAGTGGGACCTCATCAAACTAAAAATGTTTCTGCAAAGCAAAGGAAACCACCAACAGAATAGGAAGAGTACCCACAGAATAGGAGAACATATTTGCTGGTATGTTTGATGAGGGTTTACTATCCAAAATTTAAAAGAACTTACAAAACTCAGCACCATAAAAACAAACGATCCAATTAAAAAATGGGCAAAGGACCTGAATAGACACTTCTCCAAAGAGGACATACAGATGGCCAATAGATGTATGAAAAGGTGCTCAATGTCACTAATCATGAGAGAAATGCAAATTAAAACCACAAAGAGATATCACCTCACAACTGTCAGAATGGCCATGATCAATAAATCAACAAAACAACAAACAACTGCTTGTAAAGGTGTGGAGAAAAGGGGAACCCTTGTGCACTCTTAGTGGGAGTGCAGACTGGTGCAGCCACTGTGGAAAGCCATATAGCTACCACAAAAAATTAAAAATGGACCTGTCTTATGACCCAGTGATTCCACTTCTTGGAATTTATATGAAGAAACCTGAAACACTAATTTGAAAGAATACTTGCACCCTTATGTTCATTGCAGGGTTATTTACAATAGCTAAGATTTGGAAGCAGCTCAAGTGTCCATCAGTAGATGAGTCGATAAAACAACTTGGTACATTTACTAAATGGAATACTACTTGTCCTTAAAAAAGAAGAAAACTTTACCCTTTGCAACAGCATGGATGGTCCTGGAGAACATTATGCTAAGTGAAAGAAATGGGTCAGAGAAAGACAAATACCATATGATTTCACTCATATGTGGAATCTAATAAACTGAACTAACAAGCCAAATAGGAGAGAGAGAAAGAGGGCAGTCTGACAGTTCTGGGTTGGGGGCAGGGCATTGGGGTATGAAGGGATTCAGCAAAAACGAAAAAGAAATCATGGTGATTGGGAGGGGGAGCAGTGGGGAGGAGGTGGACAAGGGTATAAGGGGGATAAATTATAATGGAAAAATGTAATAATAATTTTTTAAAAAAGTTTTGAGGTGGTTTGTTATGCAGTGCATGGTAGCCGAAACAGGCATGTTTATCTTCCTCTTTCAGGTCAGCTGCTTCCTGCTCACTTTCTGGCACCTCAATCTCCAAATTCCAAGAACTGAAGAAGCTCTGGGGATGAGGAAGACAGACAGGAGGACCGACAGACAGGAGGACCAAGGCCATATGGTTGCCACATGGGGTTCAGTGGGGTGAAAAAGACCCCATTGTTAAGGGAGTCAAGGGACTTTTACACCAGAATATCAAAAGTCGAATTTGAAGTTTTTTGTGCCAGTGCTATAAACGCCCCTTGTCTGTCTTAATAAAAACCAAGTCTAAAATTAATTTTGGCTTTTTTGGGCAAAGCTTACAGAAATTTCATATTTTCTAGGTTTTAAAATATACTTGTGATATGTAGAGATCAAAACCACTGACTTACTTTCAGAATCTGTCAGATAAAAACATTCCAAAACACTGAAAACTTGGAAGTCAACTCATATGTAGTATTTCCATAATTAAATCTTTCACTTATGTTTATGGATGTATCCATTCATTTGTTCAGCTCAAATTTGTTGCAGTCCTAATATGCGTTAGGCATTGTGCTGAACCCAACAGCAGGACACGTGCCGCCCTCACTTCCATCAGCCTTGCCCTGGAGCTCGGCCTCTCTCTTCTTCAGGTAGTCCTTGGTGGTAGTTTTGAACCAACCTAAAGGGCTCATGAAAGTTATGCTTCAGGTCACAAGTCACTAAAAGATACACTGAATCATTTCTTCTCATGAAATAAGGGAGAGAAAACCAACCAACCAATCAAACAAACAAACAAACAAACAAAGAAAGAATGGAGGGAGAGAGAGATCTCTGTGAAGCAGGTCACTTCTTGATCCTGCTCTACATACAAAGTACTGTGCTGATGGCTATCTATAAATTGTTATTTGTAGCTCAGCATCGAGTAACTTCACCAATAAGATACTTTGACAAAATTCAGAGGGAAAATTGGATTTTGGTGAGCAACCAAAGGTTTTCTTTGTTTTCGTGATCCTCTCAGGTTCTTTTCATATTCTTTTACATTGAAGCACATAAACATTGATTTTCATGTACACTTTTCATCCAATTGTTTTTCCCAATTATAAGTGACATAAATGCCATAGGGGACTTGTGAGGAAGATTAATTGCTTTTCATTTAAAAAAAAACATTGCTCCCTCATTTTATATCAATGGTATCTATTCATGTAGGGTGAATTTTTAATATTTACTTGTCTTTGTTCAGCCAGTTTTAAATATTTCTAATTATTCACTCACCTTGCCAAGCACACATTCATTGCACTTAAATTTCTTCTTGTGTGTTTTCAAACAGTATTATGAGAATAAAATAATATATCAACTAAGCCCAATACACAAAGAACTAATCTAGAAAGATTCTACCTATTATTATGAAATGTCTTATGTTATTAAGGTTAGAATTTTCAGTCTTATCCTCACCAAGCTTCAATCTTTCTTTGGTAGAAATGTAAGTCCCTGAAGGAAGGATAAGCAAGTAATAAACATATTGTTTTTTCATTGTTGCAAATTCAAACCTATGAAAAAGCCAAATATGAGAAAGCAATTCAGAAAGTCATGTAATGCAAGAAAATTCAGAGGGAAACTGGAATTATTAAAGGTAGATGGGAGGTTTCAATGTTAGCTATTAATAGTGCAATATATAGGCCGGCCTTATGTGATAAGCAGTTCAGGAGGACGAAGACAAGTTTTGTTCCCTTGTTCTATGTTTTCATGGTGTTTCTGGTCTGCTCACAACTCCAGTCCAGTCTCTGTGCAGCCACAGGCTGGAGCTTTGGCCCTTGGCCTCTCCAACTTGCCTTTTCCATCCTGAGTCCCATAGTAAAATATAGAGGTCCATATGTCATTCTGTCAGCATTATTTTATTGTTATACTAAACTGATTAATGTAAATACCCAAACTGGTTGACATTTTGTTGCTAATATTTTATCTCTTGCGGTCAGTGCATAGGAATCTATAGCCAAAAAAGTAGGCAAGGTCAATAAAAATTTTTCCCAGTGAGAATAGGGAACAGAAAAATGACAACAAGACAGAACAATAAGCAACAAGGCATAAAAGAATATCTATGACAAGAATAATCCTTTATCTTCAGAAAGGACAATGGGGTAATTTGTTAATGTCAAACCAAAGATGAATCTAATAGCTGAAATGTTAAGCAACCCTTATAGTCAATGCAAAATATTTATCAGAAGGAGCAGTGTGTTTACATGTTTTTGGTACCTGCTTACTCTTTTTTTTTTTTTTTTGCTAAGACTACACATTTCACTTAAAAGCTTCTGTTCTTTCAATACTTCCTAGACAAGGGCTATCATATTCAAGCTAGTACTTACTTTTGCTGAAGCAAATCAAAACTCCCACACTCAACCCATTTATTTATTATCTGGGTTCTTTTTAACTGCCTCAGTATAAATGATACCAGAACCAAGAAAGCTGACTTTTCTGGGCAAGCCACAGGCCTGACACTGCTTATGGAAGCATGGCCCTGGGTCACCACGTCTCGCTGTCATTTCTGCTAGGAAGACAGAACAGAAGGTCTGAGGAAGCAGGGTGCCAAGCTGGGGCTTGTGATCCATGCTCTCAGTAGCACGATGAAAAGAAAATAATGGGGCTGACCCCCAACCCTTCCATCTATCTCATACAAGAACTGGCAGTCCTGAGGCATCCTTGGCCACCATCCAGCATGGCAGATGTGACTCTCCAAGCTGTGGATTGATGCTGGCAATGAAATTCTCAACAAGATATTTTTCTGCCATATGTTCTGAGAGTGCCCAGGGCATCAGGCTTCCAATGACAATGTAATTTAATGGCTTAAAATATCTCAACTGTATTTCCTTCCAGAATCTTCAGACTAGGAGACAAGCACTGCAGGAAATCTGCTTGTGGCTGGCCATTTACTTACTTGAACTACAAATTGCCTAGTTCTGTCCCATGGACACTGTCCTTTCGTGACTCTGGTATTTCTGAGTTTTTTCATTTCCTTGGGCTTTATGGCTTAGAGTATTGACTGTCTGTGAAAAAAACTGTGATAGCGATGGTGAAAGGGAAAACTCTTTTTGGAGTTTAATCTGCCTCTGTTCAACTTAAGGCAATGTGATTCCCCTCCCCATCCCTGGTTTGTCCCTGATTGGAATAAATCTATAATATCAACAACATAACTATGATACAATGGCCTTTCTTTATATTAACTGCTTTTACTTCATATCTTTTACATATTCCTTTACATCAAGGCTGAGGCAAAGTGATCAGGGGCAGAAGAGATATTTTTCCCCTTGATGTATCCACAAATGTGAATTTTTAATTTGTTCTGTATCCCTCAAACCTTCTCTGTTGCCTATGTTCTTAGGCCACTTACAAAATTTTTATAGGCAGAAATATTGCATCACCCTCCATACTTGCTTCATCTGTGACAGCAAATTTGATATCAAGTTTTAGCGATCCTAGCTATCAAATCTGACCTCTTCCTCCTTTCCATTGTACCGTCACTACTTTAGTTCAGTTGTTCAGCGTAGCTCCCCTGGCCATATTGGGTGGCTTTTATGGCAATGCCCTTTGCTTGATACCTCCTGAGATATATTTTCCAAACTGTCAACACAGTCATTTTTCCTAAGCTAACTATGGTCATATCACTTTCCCCTTTAAATGCCTCCAGTGGCTACCTCTAGTGCTGGCATAATAACCTCTTACCAGGGCATACAAGGTACTATTATATGGCTGAAACATATTTTTATGACAGGCTATGCTCCTGTCATATGAAATCTAATCATCATTTTCTTTATAAGTCTTGTATTCCCATAGCTTTGTACATTTCAATAAGTTCTTCATTCATTAGAATGTCTTTGCCTGTATGCCTAATGAATGAATTTTTTTTTTCACTGGAGGGAGAAAGAGAGAGAGAGAGGAACATCAATGTGCAGTTGCTGGGGGCCATGGCCTGCAACCCAGGCATGTGCCCTGACTGGGAATTGAACCTGCGATGCTTTGGTTCGCAGCCTGTGCTCAATCCACTGAGCTACGCCAGCCAGGGCATGAATGAATTTTTTTCTAACAAATTCAAGGCAGAGCTCCAACGTCACCTGTAACTTTCCCCCATTCACTCTGCCCGCACACTGTGCATCCACGTTAATAATTCATTCCTGTGCTGTACCACACATTCCACTTAATTGTTATCACCAGAGAGAGTCTTTAGGTTTGCTTGATAGAAACATTGCCTCCAGTGGACTCTGATGTTGAAAAGCTTATGTACTTCCTGGGGAGATAAGATTAATTTACATGAAATATTGTAGCAATGATAGAAACAATGGCACATCAATAATGTAACAGACAATAATGCTACATGCTACAAGACTTAAAAGAGTAAAGCATGAGATAGAAATTTTGGGAAAACGTTTATTGGTGAGTTGAAAATAAGTGAGTAGAACTATAGTACATTCTCTATGACCCAGAGATTTTAGATGTGTATTGAATCCAAAACAGAAAAAAAAGACTTGAGTAAATGATAATTTCTTATTAGAATAGCTATGAAATATCATACTTTTATATCTCTATTTTCTCTAGATACATACCAGGAATACTGTAATATAAGGGATACATTTAATAAAATATATCTAAGCTCAAAATTTAAGTGCACAGCTTTCTACACCAGAAATCCAAAGGAAATACGATGGGCAGTGGAAAGAGCAGGAATGGCGGGCCTGCTGTGTTCTGGGTCCAGAAACAGACAGATGCAGCATGTGTGATGTAAATGGAGCTTATTCCCCCCCACACGATACTTTTAATAGTGACAGTAAAAGCCAGTATTTGCAATGTTATGAATATCCGTGCACTAAATAACATAGTGAACCCTTCACAAACAAAAGCTACAAGCAATGTGAGAAGACATGGGTAGAAACACAGTTTTAAAAAGAAACTTATGTACTACCTAATGTACAACACATATCTTGTGGACAAGAAATTTTAAGTAAGACTATAGAAGACCCAAAAACATAATGAAAAAATATTACTCATTATATTCAATCATATTCTTATACGTCAAATTTTTTACACAGATAAAAATTCAGCTTCTCAAGCACACAGAGAATATTCACAAAAATTGATCATATATTATATAAAAAGGTATCTTTAGTAAGTTCAATAAAGTAGAAATATAAGCAATATTTATCACAGTGTAATAAAAGTAGAAATAAGTAATAAATTAAAAAAGACTCTTCCACCTGGAAATTTAAAAAAACCCTAACAATAACTTTTCGGTGAAAGAGGAAATACAAATAGAATTTGCACAGTTTCTAAAAGTAATGATTTATCATTTGGGAATTCTCAGTTAAATTTATGGTCACTTTCTTAGAATTTCAGAATTTTTAATTTCATACTTTGGAGAACAATATGGACTGAGGAACAGTGTTTTCTTTGACTCTGTAATAATGTGATCTGTACTTAGTATGAATTTAGTAGAATTTTTGGATTCCACTTAGCACATCATGCTGGGATTTTACTCTGCTTCATTATGTGATTAAACAGGTTCTCTGCCGTTCTACTAAAGGAGCTTTTGGACGTTTCTGACAAAGCTCTCATTAGCATTCTCGTCCAGATCTTCCTGTGTTTATGCAAAACACTCACAGGCTATTCTAGTGTATTTACCTCCTCAGATTTACTACTCGTTGCCTAATTGCTATCCAAATTGGCTCCATCCAAATATTACTTTGACAAATAAAAAATATGGCTTTCTGTTTCACCACAATTTCACCAACACTTGGTGATAAGCTTGCTTTAGTTTTGCCAAACCGAAGAGTATGAAATAACGATCTCATTAGGGTGAGCAGTGGAAGTGTGGTTAAAATAAGTGACCCTACAGGGAGATTGCCTTCATTCAGTGCCAGCTCTGCCTCTTTTTTTCACTCTTCTGTCTGGGTAAGTTACTTAGCTTCCCAGTGCCTCAGTATCAGAAGGCCACAGCTATGGGCAACTGGTGATCGGCAGCGTCATCATAACAATGCACCACTCATGCATCATGTCTCCTGCAGAAATTTTGGCAAAACATCAAATCACCCAGGTGATTCAGCCCCACTATAGCCCAGATTTGGCACCCTGTGACTTCTGGCTTTTCACAAAAGTGAAATCACCTTTGAAAGGGGAGAAGTTTAAGAACTTTGATGAGATTTAGGAAAATGTGGCAGGGCAGCTGATGGTGATTGGGAGAACTGCGTGAGGTCCCAAGGTGCCTACTTTGAAGGGGTCTGAGGTGTCATTGTCCTATGTACAATGTTTCTTGTACTTTGTATCTTCTTCAATAAATGTCTCTATTTTTCATTGTACATGGCTGGATACTTAGAACAATGCTGGAGCTATAGTAAGTGCTCTGCAAGGCTTATCAGTTAAACATTACCCAAATAATTTCCTTATAGCACAAAAAAATCCCTGATCATATGCTGCATTTGATTGTTGTCTCTTTAGCCTCCTTTAATCTGGAATTCTTCATTAGATTGTCTTTTATGACATTGATATTTCTAAAGAATATCTTACCTTTCACCAATTGGAGAAAGTCTGTGTTTCCTTACAGGCTAACTCAGGTTGCACATAGTTCTCAAAAGAGGCCTCATCTGACTCTCCATATGGCAATCCTGCGTGGGAATGGCCTTTTAAAGCCTTTGAGTTGGGTTGAGGGGGCAGGGTCTTTACACTCCCTGTTGAGCACGCTGCCATGGGGAAGAGTGTGACCTTGGGGAAGACTGTTTCTTTAGCAGAGGGTAACTCCAGAGAGGTATGAAGCTAAGGCTCTTAGTCCTGTTGCTCTGGCAGCTGGGCAGAAAGTGCTTCAGTCTTCAAGGGGGAGCTGGGAGGTATGTTACAGCTTTACTATATAAACACTGCAAGTTGAAGAATAATTTGAACTATATCATGTCTTTATGTAAAGTTTAAAACAAATAAAGTAATATTATATGTCATATCAGGGACCTGTATGTGCAATGATGAGATGAGCATGAAATTCACATTGTTGGTTATGATTGGGGATGGTGGTTAATGGGATAAGGAAGGGTCCTCAGGAGTCTACCTATAATAAGTCTTTAAATCAAGAAAAAACTAAGATTTCTTAAATCTGGATGAAGGCATGTGCTTTAGTATTATTGTTTACATTTTAACATATCTAAATGTTTCACAATAAAATTGTTCCTGACATCATGAAATCATTTAGCATTTCCTGGCCACAACAAATGATCCATGCTGATTTTTAAATAACTTTATTTTAATTAACAAAGTAATTTCTGCTAATGGTAAAACATAAGCTGTGCAGAAGTGCATTGTATAAAAAACATAACAGTGCCTTTACCAGACACACGTGCTTTCAACGTCCCTCCTGCATTTCACCCTTTTATAAAATGACAGTTTCTTTCCAGGAATACTCTTACTTCTTTCTTTGGTATTACACATTTAATTAGTTCATATGCATACTTTGAAAATCACTTTTTTCTTCTTATTTAACAATGAATCATGAACACATTTTTTATCAGTACGTGTATGCCTAATTTATTCTTTCTAATGTCAGTGTAACTCTTCATTGAGCAGCTATACTGTTTTTTTTAATGTTTCCCAGCTGATAGCATTTAAGTTGTCTCAAATTTTTAATTTTTTAATTTACATATAGTAATATGTCCATTTGTGTGTTACCTAATCATGAACAAATGGTGATTATTTCTTGCCTGTGAGAGTGAGTGGCAGGATGAGAAAAGCTTCACGGTTCTCAGTATCTTTATCATCTCATGGCATTGCCATTTCCTTTTCAAAGGTGCCCTGCTGCTTCCCTCTTCTTATTTAATCTCACAATGATGCTGATGTTTCTCAGCCTTTAGAGAATACATTCACAACTGCCACGAATCCCCACCAAAAAATGCTCGTGTATTGGTTTTTAAAAGGAAGCAGTTGAAGACGGTGCATTCCAGGGAGCGGGGGGTGGGATGGTTAAGAGACAACAATCATACTGTCATCAGGGATCCAAGTGTGTCATCTGAAGTGTGTGACAGACATCTTCATAGAGGAGCCTGCATTTTGTTAGATTCCGTGGGTCTAGCCATATATATACATATATACATACACATTTATAAATGCACATATGTATATACAAATGCATATGTATATGTATGTATATATATACATGTGTGTATGTGTATACATGTATATACATGTATACAAATATGTATATGACTATATGTAAATATTTACACAAACAGAATATCTGCCGTTAGATTTTCCTCTCTTTGAGGCCACTCTGATGCTTTTCAGCTCACATCAGTGAGAAATGCACTGGGCTATCACTGAGCTCCATATCTTACATTTGCATTGGCCTCTGATCATGGTCAGAAATCTATAGAGCAGTTTCTCAAAAATAAAATAGGATAGTTGTTAGGTAAAATGACTGGGGTGTCTGTATATTTGAGACAACTTAGTCTGAAACTACAACATCCCAGATTCATTTGACTAGGCTGATTTATGCAAGTGCCAATAAAATACCAGAGTGGGGAGAACGTTATAGATCATTTGGCTTCTCAGTACTCACTCACTGGTAGAATCAGGCAGTGGCTGATCCCCTTGGAGAACTTTTATCTAATCTAACAATTCTATTTTATAGGAGATGCCCGGAGAGGCTGAACAAAACACTAAAGGTTTCCCAGCTGGTTAATGGCAGACCCAGTAGAACAAAGATAACCTGTCTCCCAAGTCAGTGCCTCATTGTTTCCAGTTTATTTATGGTTTTGGCATCAATAAACCAGAAAACTAATGTGACAGATATAGGTGAAACTGATATTGTCATTAAAATGCAGAACTTATTAACAAATTTCTTGTTATTTTTGTAATTTTAGACGCAAGTTCATACTACCAAAGTATCTGATTGATTTCCTGCAAGAAAAGGTCACATAGCAATTTGGGAAAGAAACTCTCCAGGAATCATCCATTCATTACCCAGCTTTTATTAGCAATTTTCAAACTCTTATGCTGCATTTTAATAATGGTATGAAAAGTCATATACTAGTCCCAGTTTTAATGAAAGAGCTAGGGAATGATCTATCAATTACAATTTGATTGAAATATGTGTGGTCTGTGTTTTAGAAAGATACCACAGAGGGCAGAAAATGAAATGAATTTGTCTTGCTAATAGAAAAACCCATGATAGCATAGAATTGCAAATCCAATCATGCCTCCTTCTTATGAATGAAACACACAGATTGAAAGTGGAAATGGATTCAGCCACAGCACCTGAATCACACAGAATTATAGGTTTGGTTGGCAAATTGCTGCTCAGGGTGACATTTATACAATGACAGCGATAGGCTGTGCTGAGGACAAGGAAGCACGTACTGTTTCTGCACCTAGATGAGCATAGTGTCCCCAGGAACCTTCTGGTACCTGTTGGAAATAACTTAGAACCAATCTCAATAACTCTATATGAAGCCAGAATTTGGGTTTTGGACCTCTGAGCTGGGTTTATTCCATGATGCTATATTGCCTGTTTTGGGATTAATCATCTGACACATTTGATACTTGTATTGTTTCCTGTCTCTTTTGAGGAAAAAAAAAGTCTCTAACACTTTGCTGATTAATACTGTGAAGTCTTTGCAATACCTAAAGTTCTAATTGTGTTATTGTTTCCTCTCAGGATGCCTGACACAGAATTTCCTTTTCATTACTCCCTATTTTGGCCACAGGAGTCTTAGCTACTGTATTGTCTGAAGGCTAATTTGTGAACTAACTGACCTTAGGGTGAGTGTGTGAGAGTGGTAAATAGCAGGGTGATTGCAGGGCGGAGCGGGTATAAGGAGAAAAAATGGTAATGGAAAAATGCAATAAAAAAAAGAAGGAAAGAGTGGTGTGTGTCGAGTAATGGATTCTATCCATCTACACAGAGACAGTATTTGTGGACTTATGAACACCTGGTTCCAGCCTTAGGAGCTGGAATTTGCCAATGGGAAGGCTGGGGCTGTTGCAGCTGTGGCATCTGCTGGTTTCCTCAATCTTCCCAATTATTTCCCTTCTAATCAGGAGATTTCAGAAATTCTCTGCAAGCTATCAGCACGATTTTCAGTCTTGGGAATGGACTAGCTTAAGCTCTTTCTCTCCCTTCCCTCCAGCAGAGTGAAAGCTAATTTAAATCCCAAAGAAGAAGTCTTAGCCAAAGAGAACATAAGCAGTAGTATGAATTTCTGCTTGCACAGTCGCATAAAAATTAATTTTCTGGTCCTACTCACTTGTTCTACTCACGTTGCTAGAATCAGTTGACTCCAAGTTTTTTCCAAGAGAATGTTTAATGCTGGGACATCACAGAGGATAATTTCCATTCACATTGAGAATCAGTCCTCTTACTTAAAGTGGATGGAAATATTTGTTTTCTCTTTGTCACCACATGGGGAGATCTCCTATAATTATATCATTGAAAAAATGAAAGCTCTACATCTGATGCCACCAAAGTTACTATGTGCGCCTGTTCAGACCTATCAATATCATTTCTGCTGCTGAAGTTTCTTTCATTCCAAAGAACATATTAATAAAGGTCAAGGACACGGTACATGAAAGTGTCTATTGGCCAATATACAGGGCACGCTGGGTGGTGTCAACACTGTCTCCATGCCCAGCCACATGGATATTTTGATTGTTACCATTGTCATCAGAATTACAATTGGTAAATATCGTAGGCTCTCAGGCATTTACAGAATTTTTTGGAAAGCACTCCTTTAATTTACCTATTTCTTATGGGCCTCTTCAAAACATACCAAATATTTCCCATTGTTCTTAGGATCGAAATAATTGGGGTAGGAAGCTCGTCAGTTTTCCTCCTCAGTGCCTCTCCAGGACCCAGCAGAGGGCCTGACCCGTGGTCAGTGATCAAAAAATGTTTGTTGGGTTTGTGAATTAAATCACCTTGCTGTAGGACTCTGGTATGTATCTAGGGGACTTGTTACAGACACAACCCTGTAAAACAGCCCTTCTCGTCAGAGTTTAACCTGTTGTTTTCATGTCAAACTTCAATGTGAATTCATCTCAAAACAGTAGATGCCCTGGCAGCCTACTGTTGTAATTTTCCAAATGTGGCCAGATCTTAATTTGGAAGGAGCTCAGGCTTGTGTGTGACCAGTGGTGCATTATTGGTTTGTATGTTTGCCTCCCTCACAAAATCCCAATCTTCTTTCTTTTTTTTGAGGTTTGAAATTTTCTCTTACTGCTATGCTTCCCAGGGCCAGAAAACATAAAGTGATTAAATAAATAAAATGTATGTGTGTGTCTGTCCAGTCTCTTCCCCGGGATAGGTCATGTCTTTCAAGCCATATTTACTTAATGCTGAATGAAGTGGGGAAATAGACTGTAACAATTGGAAATCTTCCAGGTTGTTCTGTCTCACACACTATGTTAAAAATAGCACTCTAGATTTGGTTTAAAAAATACATATTCAATGACTTTGTTTAATTGCCTGAAGATTGAGGGAGGTACATGAAACTGAGCATTCCAAACTCAGGTTCCATTTTTGCATGAGTGTATATCTCCATGGGGTTCCACCTACTAGGGTAGAATGTGAGGAAGTTTTATTGTAAGATATCCAGGCAACATGACTTTTAGGGGATGACAGGGACTGTGTGTCATTCAACTCATGGAAGGCCCTGGGATGGAGTAGACACTGACCTTTAGATTCAAGTAAGTTGTCTTGTTAGTTTTAATTCTTCCTCTACTTTTCCATTTTTAGATTTCTCTTCATCCTCATAAGCAACAGTCTACAACTGCCATACACACTATGTGCAAAGCCTGATATTAGATCTAAAAAAAAAATGGATGAGCCCTTAACACCAAATATCTAATAATAATCATATGTATATGTGTGTGTGTTGCTGTTGGGCAGGGGTTGGGGAAAGCAGGAAACCATTTGAATACAGAAAAATAATTGTAGATGTTCTTATTGATCTCCCAGTCTCCTACCTCATTGCTGTATAGGCTCTTCATTTTCTGAACATTATTCTGAAATGTGTACTTTACTCACTCTCTTCCTTGCTCAGTGGCAAATTTGTGCCCACTCTCTTTCCAACCCCTGTCTTCGAATGTAACTGTAGCCATTCAATTATACTCCCTAACTCCTCCTTAACACTTTAATAGTTTTAAGATTCAGACATGCTGTTTCCCTGCCTGGAATGCTCTCTTTTATTCTACTAATTTTTAAATCATCTTTTAAAACTAAAAATAAACTTTGCTCATTCTCCTTCACTCAAACACTGGTTTTAACCACTTTCCAGTTTTCCTGTGGCTCAACATGTTTATCTCTGCACTGACTGCTAAGGACTCGTATAGGTAGAACCATACAGGGTTGCTGATTTTTGGCAATTTTCACATAAAAAACAACAAATTACTCTTTCATATTTAAATGAAGTATTATTATTCACATTACTATTGCTTTAGTTTTAAAAACTCAATACCATTACTGAGCTCTTGCTATACATAAGGGGCTAAAACACAGTAGTCGCCACCATAACATACAATTACAAGGGCTGAGAATTTCCACAGGTAAAGCGTTTCAGGCCTATCTATGGTTGGGTTGGAGAAATCAAATATAGTTTTATTTTAAACCAGGAGTGTTACTTTTCAACTCTATTGGGTTCATTCAAGGCAATGTTTTGGGCAACATACTTAGGTCAACTTCAGGGGAAACTAAGGAATATTTGGCTCAGAACTTTTTTTAATCTTTTCCTCACTAAGCTCTGGAAATATGGTCAGTTCCGGATGCAGCCTTCTCTTATGCTGCCACAAGAGCACATATGCAGCCAGCAATAGTCTCTAACATTTAGCCTCCTTCAGTCATGGGACCTCAAGTTCTAACATGGTCCCATTGAAGCCTTTCACCTTGACTTGATGAAAGAAGGAAGCACCCATTCCCATTCCTTATAGGAGGGGATATTATGCTAAGCACTGGCAATTTTCGTAAAGAAATTCTTGGTCCAAATCCATGAACTTCAACAATTCTAGAACTATGAGATGAGTATAGATCTAAAGGTTATAAAAAATACTGACTTTATTTATTTTCTTTGCAAGTCCTGCTTAGTATGTTAAGCCAATGTTATGATGTTTTCCACATTGTTTTTGCTTATCTTTTTGGGAAACTGGACAAAACTAAGATAAGGTATAATCATGCAGTTATACTTAAAGCACTGCTGAGAAGGAAATAATGTTATTATTCAAGCATGACTTTATAGTTGTGAAAAATAAGTCCCCCAAAGTTAAATAAATGTTTTAAATAATATTCTCCATTGTATCAGGGTGCTGTTGTTAGTATTTAAATTCCAACAGTCATCCTGATACAGGTTTTACTAACAGTATAATTTGGGAGATAATATATATAGACTTTGAACATTATTTTCCTCATTTTAACACAATTTTCTGTTAAGATTACATGAAAGAATGTAAGTAAAGTGGCTAACAGAGGAATAATCCATTGTGAACCCAGAAAGTATAAGCGCCATTCTTTCTTACCACTTTTCTTCATGTTCCATCTCTAAATCTACATATAGTTCTAAAAATTCCTACCAAATTTTAAAAGTAAAATACAAATTCACTTATTTTTCCATTTAATATTAGTATACATTTTGAGACCTCTTGTTTTTATTCAGGTTCTAGGGAGGGCAGATGGTACCTGGAGGGAGGATTGTTTATCCAAATGTGAAAAGAGGAGAAAATACCATATAACAAATCTTCTGAGTGTCAGAATCTAAAAGGGAAAATGAATGTCTGAGATGGAGACCCCAGTAGCAATTGGGGAAAGATCTTAGTATAATGCTGAAAACTGTAAATGGTGCATAATTTAAACTGTAAATTCAGCATAACACTGAAAACTGTAAATTGTGAAACTGTAAAATGGTCTCAGGCAACTAAGGATTAATCTATGAACAGGAATTATTTTGTAAATAAATGAACTAGAACAACATTCACTTGACCAGTTTGAGCTCTATTTTTGTTGATATATAAAATATTCATAAATATAAATAAGGATAAGGAAATATATGTCATTTGATTAGAAGGATAAGATTTTTTTTGGTTCTATAATTCTTGCAGGTGACCTGTGGAGAAAGAATTTTGTAAGATTTACAGCCCACTGGGAAATTTCAGGCTTGTAAAATATCTGGGCATCATCTCAGAAGAAACATGAAGTTCTAGTGTGAAATTAATTCTGAGCTTGTATCATTCATTGTCCTAAGGTTCTCCCCAGGTATAATTAAGCACATCAGAAATAGCAGGTCATGTCTTCCTGAAATGCCAGTTTCTCTGTCAAGTATGGATCAAATACTTACTCTTAGTCACCATAACAGTAAACCATACCTGACTTGTCTCTCGACACCTTCCATAAAATGGCTTGCTAGTTCTGATGAAGCTATCCTTTCTAATATTTTTCTTCTTCTGTTAAACTTAGAGATGCCATTTTATCAACGGTGCTGGACTCAAGTATTGATTTAAAGACCAATTATTGGTATAATTTGGTGCCAGTCACATCTGTCCATATGGAAGAAGTAGAAGGGAGAGAGAAATTTGTATTTGATTTGGAAAGGCTTTGTATGGTTGTTGGACAGTGCTACCAATAATTTGTCTTCTAACTGAATTCAAGATACGATATCCCCATGATAAGCTCAGAGGTGAATATTTAGGATTAGAAGTTCTGATCTGAGAGACCAGGTTCCAAAGCTCTGATATGAATGTATGAAATAGAAATCTCAATGGACCATCTGAATAGAAGAATGAAGTACATGAAAAAAATCAGTGAACTGAAAGATAGGAAAAGAGAAAAAAACTAAGTTTGAAAAACAGAGAACAAATAGACTACAGAAAAATTCCACAACAAAACCCAGAGAAGAAACTAGTGGGACTGTAACAAACTGGTATCTGTGTCATTGAAGCCTCAAAAAAGGAGAGAAGAGAAAGGGCAAGGTTGGGAACTAGTAAAAGAATTAACAGCTGAAAATCCCAAATTTTGGCAAGTCATAACTGTACACAGTCAAAAAGCTAAATGAACCCCAAAGAGGAGAAACCCAAAGAAATTCATTCAAAGACATCTTATAGTCAAACCTCTGAAAACTGAAAACAAAGGAAAAAAAATTGATTTTGTGAAAGAAAATCAGTTGACCTATAAAGTATAAACAATTTGAATGGCAGTGGATTGCAAATTAGAAACCAGGAAGCTCAGAAGAAGCTCAGAAGAAATATTTTTTAAGTGTTAAAACGAAATTTCTGTTAACCTAGGATCTTATATCCAGCAAAAGGAACATGGAGGGAGAGGCAGAAAGCAAGACAGCCTCAGATGGAGGAAACCTAAGGTAATTAGTTGCTAACAAGCGCGCCCTGAAAGAAGGGCTACAGGAAGTTGTCTAAACTGAAAGGAAGCAACATAAAAGGAATCTCAGAACATCATCAAAGAATAAGAAACATGATAAATAGAAATATGGATAAGGACAATAGATTTTTTTCCTGTATGATGTTTATGATTTATATTTGATGATGGAAGAAAACGTAACACTGTCTGATATGGTTCTAAATATATAAAAAGAAAACATTTGATACAAATTATAGAAGAGGATAGAGGAATGTAAAGGAAGGTAAGTTTTCTATATTTCACTTAAACTGTTAAAAAAATGACATAAGCTGACTTGGATAACTTATGTATATATAATATAAGCCTAAACAGCCATTAGAACAGCTATACAAAACAGTATATATAAGCAAAAATGGAATTCTAAAGAGTGCTCAACAAACTCACATGAAGCAACTAAAAATAAGAAGCATAAATACAAAAAAAAAAGAAGAAAAGAGGAAACAAAAAATAGAACAGATTTAATCCCTAATCTGTTATTACATCGCTGGCGTGGAGCTGTTGTGCGCATGTGCAGGGTTCCTGCCTTGCCACGCTTCAGCTCCCCCTTTTAAAAGGTCTCCGGGCAGCACCCCAACTGCAGTGCTGAGTCACTGACCGGTTCGTGGTGCACTCCACTTTCCCAAGAAGGAAAAAGTCTTTCCTTCAGGGCTGGCTGCAGCCTGCCGGTGTCTCTGACAGTTTTAGGAGATAGAGTTTCCATCCGGAACTCTCCTGGTTAGTGCTTCAGCTGTGAACATGTGTCTGGCTCTGTGTCTGCAGCCTGAGTGTCCCCACTCTGTTTATCCTCCCAAATCTCTCTCAGTCATGGTTGGGGGTTCCACGTGTAGGACCAGGGCCTCAGCTCCAGGAGGGAAGGGAACCACTAAGCTGCGTTTTTGTTTGTTGTTGTTGTTGT
The DNA here is from genome assembly GCA_004024845.1 of Tonatia bakeri. Taxonomy (NCBI): domain Eukaryota; kingdom Metazoa; phylum Chordata; class Mammalia; order Chiroptera; family Phyllostomidae; genus Tonatia; species Tonatia bakeri. Next base: position 94,669 of record PVIA01003319.1, read on the forward strand.
TGGTCTGGTCTCTCCTCTGCTGCAGGCACCCCGCAGGACATTTCCTCCTCAACTTATAAAATCTCTTACTGGACAGTGCAAAGCATCCTCTGTCCTCCTTGGCTTCAGAAATTCCTATCAGCTGGAATTCTGTTGATTGTTGAGGTCACTTGTTGGAAGATCAGCTGGAAATCCATGCTGTGGGCAGGAGCAAGTGGGCTCAGCTGCCACCTGCTCACCGCCATCTTCCACTTAACATGAAATGTAAATGATCTAAAAAGGCAATTAAAAAATGGAGACTGGAAATGAGTATTAAAAAAATGGCCCACCTGTATGGTGTCTTGATGTCTATAAAAACTCCCAAATATAATTGTATAGGCAGGTTGAAAGTAAGAAAACAATGTATATTAGTTTTTAGGGTGCTCCAGGTGTGAACATGCAGCTGGCTCTGTGTTTGCAGCCTGAGTATCCCAGACTCTGTATATTATCATAAACTGAATGACTTAAAACAGCAGCAATTTAGTGATTTACCATTTTGGAGACCAGAAACCTGAACTCAAGGTATCGTCAGGACTGTTCTCCCTTCAAAGTCTCCAGTGGAGGAGATTTTCTGGATCTTTTTCATCTTCCAGGTGGCTCCAGGTATTACATACCTACAGTCTCTGCCTTCTTTTCTGTCTTTTATAATGACACTTTTCATTCAATTTAGGGTATATCCAAGTAATCCAAGATAACCTTATCTGAAAATTCCTAACTTCATTTCATTCACAAAGACTCTTTACAGAGAAGATCACATTTAATAACTGGGACATGAACATATCTTTTCTGATACCACCATTCAACCCAGTACAGGAGGGAAGATGTATGCAGTCTGTCTAGAAGGTATCCAGCCATGTAATAGGAAAAATAGAGATATTCATTGAAGAAGATACATGATACAAGAAACATTGTAACTAGGACAATGATGCCTCAGTCCCCTTCAAAGTGGACACCTTGGGACCTCACACAGTTCTCCCAGTCTCAGTAAGCTGCCCCATCATGTTTTCTTGTGTCTCATCAACAGTCTGAAATTTCTTCCCTTCCAAAGGTGATTTTAGTTTGGGGAAAAGCCAGAAGTCACAGGACACCAAATCTGGGCTGTAGGGGGACTGAGTTACCTGATTGATTTGATGTTTTGCAAAAAACTCTGTACCAGATGTGATACATGACAGGCACATTGTTGTGATGAAGCTGCCAATCACCAGTTGCCCATAGCTTTGAATTTGGATTCTGAATCATCCAAATAGTTTCCATAGAGGGATGTTCAAGCTTAATGCAAAATTTGATGCAGATTCATTGCTCTATATGCTAATTTTGAATATGATGGCCACACAGTACACAAGCTCACTCAATAGCATCTATTGCTCCCACTGACTAGTACAGTGAAGTCGTTATTGTTCACACATGGCATTTCAGTCCACTCTCCTTGGCTGCCAAGTTACATTGATGTCATGCAAATCATTCTTTTTGTGTTAACAATGCTGGACTTTTTCAGACAGAGCTTGTATGTCATGCAAACATTAATATTAGAAAGCAGGAATGGCTATATAATATCAGTTAAATTAGACTTCAGGGCAATGAAAATTACCAGAGAAGAGAGGACTATCATATAATGAAGCAAGAAGTCATTCTCCAAGGAGTCATTATGAACTCTAAATGAGTGTATACTGGACAACATTGCTAGAAAATACATGAAACAAAAACTAATAAAACTGAAGCAAAAAATAGACAAGTCCATGTTTATATTTGAAGACTTCAACAATCCTGTACCAATAATCGATGGAAAGCTATAGCAAATCATCAAGGATATTGAATAACTCAACAGCATCATCAACCAAAAGGATATAATCAATATAAAATGCTTCCCCACAAAGCAACGGAATGCTCATTCTTTTAAATTATCCACAGAACATAAACCAAAAGGGATCAAAACATAGGCCATAAAACAAAACCAACAAATTTAAAAGAATTAAACCATAGAATTAACTTCTGGTCACAGTAGCATTAAACTAGAAATTAATAAAAGATAACAATAAAATCTACAAACAATTGATAACTAAAAACAGTTTTAGAAATTAATGGGTCAAAGAGGAAGTTTCAATGGAAACTAATACATTTTTTTGAAGTATATTAAAATGAAAATACAACGCATCAAAATTTTTAGAAAACATCTGTCCTGGCTGGTGTAGCTCAGTGGATTGAGCATGGGCTGTAAACCAAAGCATTGCAGGTTCGATTCCCAGTCAGGGCACATGCCTGGGTTGCTGGCCATGGCCCCCAGCAACTGCACATTGATGTTTCTCTCTCTCTCTCTTCCTCCCTCCTTTCCCTCTCTAAAAATAAATAAATAAAATCTTTAAAACAATTTTTAGGAAACATCTAAAGTAGTGATAAGAGAGAAACATATAATACTAAGTGCATAAATTGGATAATGAAAACTATTTTATTAATAAACAATATAAATTCTTATCTTGATAATCTCTAAAATAAATACCAAATAAACCCAAGGCAAACAGAAGGAAAGAAATACAAAAGCAGAGATTATTAAAATCAAAACCAAAACTTAAAAAACACAATGGAGAAATTGATAACAATAATAATTATTTTTAAAGATTCATAAAACATACAAAGTTCTAGAAAGACATAGAGAAAACAAGAGAGGACATGTGGCTGTGTACTGGTGGCTCAGTTGGTTGGAGTGTCATTACACACACCAAAACGCTGCAGCTTCGATTCCCACTCAGGGCACACCCCTAGACTGTGGATTTGATCCCTGGTAGAGGCGCATATAGGAGGCATTTGATTGATGTTTCTCTCTCTCACACTGATGTTTCTCTTTCTCCCTTCTTTTCTCTCTAACATCAATAAACATATCTTTGGGTGGATTAAAAAAAGAGAAGAGAAGACATGATTTACCAATACCAGGAATGAAACAGGATATTACTGCAGATACTGCAGGTATGGGAAAGATAACAGATCCCTATGGACACACAGAACTTTGACAATCATAGATCCTAGATTAACCAATCTAACCCTTGAAAAACATACACTAGCAAGACTGACTCAATATAAAATAGATTATGTAAATAGCTCTAAACTATTAAAAATATAATTTAAATTTAAATACTCACCCCCCTCCAAATCTCTTGGTTGAAAAGATTTCAGTTAAGAATTATTCCAAATGTTTAAAGAAGTCACAGTGTTACACATCATTTTTTTTTAATTGAAGAGCAGTGAACACTTCTCAATCTTAATTAAGCAATTAAGTTAATGAAAAAATATTATCCTGATGACAAAATGAGACTAAGACAGTATGGAAAATAAAAAAAAGAAAATGGAAGACCACTAATATCCTCATGAATATAGGTGTACGTATTTTTAAAAACTATTATTGAATATAATCAATTAGTAAATAAAAATAACTACACACTAACCAAGAGGAGTTTATTTCAGGGGTACAAGGCTACTTCAATATCAGAAAATCAATCAATGTAATCATATTAATTAGGGGTAACATGTTAAACCAAATAAACCATATTAACAAGATGATAAAGAAAAATTATGGTATTATCAATCAATGAAGAAATCACATCTGACAAAATTTAACATCTATGTATGATTTTTTAAAAAATGTCAAAAAATAGACATAAAGAGTAACTTTTCTACCTAATAAAGAGCATATACAAAACAAAAACAAAGCAAAATAAAAAAGAAGTACTGGTAACTACCAGTAGTAGTAAATGTAATGGTGAGATACTGACTGATTTCTTCCTAACTCAGGAAGAAAGGCTAGGCCCTCTCACTCCTCTTAATCAACATGGTGCTAGAAGTTCACTTATATGTGGAAATTAAAAAAACAAAACAAATGAAACCCAGCACAAATGTGTTTATTGGAAAGAAAAAAATAAACTGTCCTTATTTGTGGATATCATAAATGTCTATGTAGAAAATCCTAAGGAATATACAAAAAAAAAAACACCCCAAAGTAAACAAACAAAAATGCAAATATCTTCTAGAACTAAGAAGTAAACTATGTTTAGAATGCAACATTAATGTGCAAAAATATAAATCAATTTTATTTCTATATACTAGCAAAGAGTGCATAAAAACCAAAATTAAAAACACAATATCATTCTATCAGTCTCTTAAAAAATGGCCTCTGTAGGTGTACACAGCATCCGGCAGAAGTGAGGCCTGCTTTAGTGTAGTCGGTAGGGTGATAATATGGATGTAATAATTTAGTTTTAAATTGAAGATTTCACCTAAAATGTCATATGGTGTGTTTGAGTGTGATATTGTTATGTTACAGAATTACATGCTTATGATTTTGTAATAAAAGGTTTTGTAATAAAAACAAACATTGTTTCTGTTCTACCCTATATATCTAACAAAACATGGACAGAGCATTTAAGCTCAAAACTGCAAAATGCTAATGAAATAAATCAAAGATAGTCAATATCTTTGATCGATATTGTCTAATTAAAAAGACCCCCATGTCTTCATGAACTTCATTGTTTGGAAGATTTAATATAATAAAAATGTGAATTCTCCCAAATTGATACACAGGTTTACTATGATTCATATCAAATGCTCAGCAAGAATATTTTGTGGATACATTCAAGATTATTCTCAAATTTATATGAAAAGTCAAGTGAATGTCAAAACAAATATTTAAGAAAAGAATAAAGTGGGAGGAACACACTTAATCTATTTTTAAGACTTATGTAGTTGCTGTAATCGAGACTGTGGTAATGACACAGGGACAGACACACAGATTGATGGGATGAAATAGACACCCACAAATATGCCCAGTTGAATTTTTAATTTTTAAATTTGTTTATTTTTATTATTTATTTATTTTTAAAAGATTTTATTTATTTATTTTTAGAGTGGGAAGGGAGGGAGAGAGAGAGAGAGAGAGAAACATCAGTGTGCGGTTGCTGGGGGACATGGCCTGCAACCTAGGCATGTGCTCTGACTGGAAATCGAACCTGCGATGCCTGGTTTGCAGCCTGCGCTCAATCCACTGAGCTACACCAGCCAGGGCAATTTGTTTATTTTTAATTACATTTGACATTTATTATTATTTTAGTTTCAGGTGTACAGCATAGTGGTTAGACATTTGTATAGTTTATGAAGCAATCCCCTTTATAAATCTAGTACCTTCTTAACACCATACATAGTTATTATAATTTTATGGACTATATTTCCTATGCTGTACTTTATATCCCTGTAACTATTTTGTAACTGCCAATCTGTACTTCTTAAATCCTTTTTTTTTTTTTTTAGTCAGACCCTGGACAGATTCAGGTAAGAAAAATTTAAAGTAGATTACTTTCTTATACTATATATAAGAATAAACTCAAAATGGATTAAAGGCTTAAACAATAGAACTCCTAGAAGACCTAACCATAAAACTCCCATAGGTAAAAAAATCTTTGACATTGCTTTTTGTAATATTTTTTTCTGATATGTCTCCTCAGGAAAGGGAAACAAAAGAAAAAATAAGCAAATGGAATATTCAAACTAAAAAGTTTCTGCCAGAATGGCTATCGTAAACAAATCAACAAACAACAAGTGCTGGCAAGGTTGTGGAGAAAAATGAACCCAAATACACTGTTGGTGGGAATGCAGACTGGTGCAGTCACTGTGGAAAACAATATGTAATTTCCTTAAAAAACTAAAAATGGAACTGCCTTTCGACCTAGCAATTTCACTGCTGGGATTATAACCTAAGAACCCTGAAACACTAATTCAAAAGAACCTATGCACCTCAATGTCCATAGCAGCACAATTTACAATAGCCAAGTGCTGGAAGCAACCTAAGTGCCCATCAGCAAATGAGTGGATCAAAAACTGTGGTACATTTACACAATGGAATCCTACACAGCAGAAAGAAAGAGGGAACTCCTACCCTTCACAATGGCATGAATGGAACTGGAAAACATTATGCTAAGTGAAATAAGTCAGGGGTGAAAGACAAATACCATATGATCTCACTTGTAAATGGAACCTAATCTACAAAACAAACAAGCAAGCAAAATAGAACCAGGGACATTGAAATTAAGAACAAACTGACAGTAACCTGAGGGGAGGTGGAGGGGGATAATGGGGATAAAAGAGGAAGGGTTAAGACAAGGAACATGTATAAAGGAAGCATGGACCAAGATAATGGGGGAGAGGATTGAATGTGGGAGTTGAGGGGTGGGTAGGGCAGGGGAGAGTAATGGGGGAAAACTGGGGACAACTGTAACTGAACAAAAACAATAAAAAAAACTCTACTTTCCTGCATCACCAGGAGGAAGGTGACCTTCGAAGGAAGAGATGCTGAAGCTTGGATTATGTGTGCATGTGTGTGTGTGTGCATGTCTATATTTCAATGCAACAGCATTTACTGGTTCCTCTCTGATGATATTGTACAGGCATGTTCCTAGTGGCTGATGATAGAGGGTTGAATGAGAGAATAAGAAGTGGTCCCTTGTGTTCATGTGCACCCTGATGGGACTTTATAATTCATTTTTACATACATGATCTCATTTGCTTTATATGACATTATCCCATTTTATAATGGTGAATCCAAGTTCCCCATAATAGAGACAGTTAATAGCCAGGGGAAAGAAATAGGACTGGAATCTGCTTATCCAAATCCATTGTTGTAACTTCATCTTCAGCATTAAACAAATCTAATTAGGTTATCACTGTATTTACTCTAAAAGAGTTGCCTGTTATCATTAGAATGAATTATAACATATACAAGAAAGATTAGCATGGCCTGGAACATGGTAAAAGCTCCAAGCTCATGTCTGGACACTCCCCCACACCTCTTTTCTGAAGTATACTGGCCTTCATGGGACCCTCAAACTTACAGTCCCTCAGCATCTTGAACTCCTTCCTGGAACTTGGCATACTTAGTTTTATTATTAATTACCAGTACTTATTTAATATCTGACTCCTGAGTTAGACTATCAGCTCTGTGTTGGAAATTCCACATCTGTGCTCTTTACTCAGTCTATGCCCAGTGCATTACATATTTTTTGGTACATAGGAAGAGCTCACAACATGTTTCTTAATTTACACGCTAACTTCAAACTACTAAGAAAATTATCTTCCCATGACCTTGTGTAGCCGCAGCTCCTATGCCATCTTTCTGATATTGAACAGACTACACCCATCTTCCTGGTTAGCCTGAGTAATTTCTGCTCGTTCTTCCACATCCAGTTTAAGGCTCTCTGGGACGATCATTTACCCCATCTTCCCTCACATTTGCTGCTAGAATCTCCCAATCAAGAGTTGACTGCATTCATTCTCTTCCTAAAAATATGTATATTTCATGCGAGTGTTTTCTTTTACTTCAACAAGATTTAAGACATTTTTGAAGGAAATTCTGAAAGTCTTTTTTCCCCCTTTCTTTACACAGCCTAATGCCTGCTGGGCATCTTTCAGGGAGTGAAACAGCCTGCTGACTCTGATCTGGAAGACGCGGGACAGACAGCAGTTAGGAGGCAAGTGTTTGAAGAGCACATGGTTCGAGCTGATCAAAGGGAGGGCGGAGGAAGGCAGTCCTTTATATTTTCTTTCCTTTTCTTTTTTTTCCTTTTCTCTTTCTTTTTCCAGAGGCTGCATGTCTAGAGATTGCGGTAAACATTTCAAAACATATACGAGTAAATAACAGAGTAGATATTTGTCTCTCAGGATATATCCATGAGCAGTGTACTGGCAAAATCAATCTGAAAACTAATAAGAAAGTCAAAGTTAATAGGAGACATATTGTTTGAGAACTGCAAACACAATATTCACAGAAGTTCTAATTTAATTGCATATGAAAAAGTAACATAGAAAATGAAGCAAAACCCCTTGGAATTTAAATCACTCACAATCATCCATGTATTTGCATTCTTTTATTCAAATATTTTTGGAGTTTTCAAACATTGAATTTAATCAAACCAACAGTATAAAAATTGGCAATTTGACAGAAAGAGAACAACTGAATAGACTTTCTTCTTTCAACATGAATAGAACTTGCAGGCTGAGGAAAATTATTTGTTACCTATTCACTCCATGTCATAAATCTGTAGAACAGAATAACCTTGTTCTGAAAGGTTTTTTCAGACATTTAACATGAGGCTCTTAATCTCAGAATCCTGTGGCCTAACCTGTATTCAGCTGAAAGGTCTGCTTTTTTTCTTACTAAATGGTGAATTTGGGGGCCCAGACAATTTTTTTTTGCATGCCTATCAGTTATGTAGTGTCTGGCTTTTATAAGACATATTTTAAAAGTGAAAGGATAAAAGAAGAAATACAGGATGCTATTGTGAACAACAATGTCTTCAAAATTATCGTTGGCAGTGTTACAGAACAAACAAGGGGGTGCTGGGACGATAATACTATTACTGAAAGAGACTCAGGTCCGTCATGTCTGCCGCCTTAAAGGAAAGATGTCTCTCAATGCCAGAGATTTGTGAAAAGGAAAGGAAATGTTTATTTAGTGCTATACAAACTTAAAGTAGTGTCCTAATGTCTTTATCAGAATCTTAAAGTCCCTTAAAACACCCACAAATGCACACAGTCCTTCCCTTTGCCCAGTCTGGGGTACTGTATCTCAGGAAAGGAAATAGAAGTCCGGGCTCAGGCAACCCCTGGTTCTTCCCAGTAATCCGTGCTCGGCTGGTAGGCCTCTCTCGGTTCTCAGCACCCTCAGCTGTGTCGCTGGAATCTCTGCTAAAGCTGGGTGGTGGTTCCCCCTACTACTGCTGCGGGGGTCCCCACTCTGGCAAAGCTGCATGGTCCTCTCTCCACCAGGGCCACGGGAGTCCCCACTCAGCCAAATCCACGTGGTTCTCTCTTCTACGGCTGCTGTGTCTGGGTTTAAATCCTCACACCAATCTTCCTCTGCAGCCCCATTTCCAACTCCTCCCACACTTGGCCACACTTGCCCTCAATCTGCTGTCCTTTCCAGTTTTTCTGGTCACCATCATGGGTCTGGGCAAGTGTCACCCCATGTTGTGGAGCCAATCTTCTCCGAGCTCCCACGCAGGCACTGTAACTCAGGGGACCTGCCCCCCAGTCACATCTTGGGGGGGGTCCCTTTCCATCCCCCTGGTCCAGAGCATGGCCATAGCTATTTAGCATATTCAAGCAACCAGGCTAAGGCTATAGGTATATTAAATGACCATGCCATGGATTAGCTGCAAAGCTGCCCTGCATGTTCTTGCTCTGTGTGCCCCTTCCCCCAACTCACACCTTGTGGGAGAAGGGGTAAAGACATCTTAGAATCTCTTGGACACCTTAAGTTCTGGACCCCATTTCAAATGTCCATTTGGGGTCCCTCCCCTTGGCTGCACCCTGTAACAGCAGAACATGAAAATTCCTCAGCTATAGTCCAAAAAAATGCATTTTTAAGTGGAGTGACCTAAATAAACATAAAGATGAACTCCCCACGGCAACATATTTCCAGAATCAGCCTTCTGTTTCTTGTTTGTTTTAGCTGTGGGTTCGGGCATTGCTGGCCCCTATGAAATTGTTAAGGTGGTACCCGAGATATGAGCAATACATTAAACCAGTATCAGAGCCATGAAGTGGTGTATCAGATGGACCAACACAAAACTAGTTGGAGAATGGAAACACAGGTCAGATAAGTTTTAAAAGAGACAAGGGGATTATGGTTCGGGGCTTATCCTCTGTGAGGAAAAGTTTTATGATCACTGCAAGGCAAGAAAATAGTTGTTGAAAGAAATAGAGATAGAAAAGTCCAAACTGCACAGTGCTCCCTTTTGAAGTAGACCCACCACAGATGGTTTATTTCAATGGTGTAACTAGGTTTGGGGTTCCTGTTGGTTTAGGATACTTTGATGTTATATGGGAAGGAATTACAGTAATGAGAAAAGTGGTTTAGAAGTGTCCCTGCGGTGGCATAGAAGTATATTTTTTCTCTCCAAGGCTTGAGATAAGCTACTTTCACAATTGGCTACTCACATAGTTATTCTGCCATGTCTAAACCTGTTTGGGAGCTAGAACCAAGACCACATGCATAAAGTGTTTCAAGTCAGCATCGGGGCTGGGCAGGAGCATGGGTAATGTGATAATGCTTGCTTCCTTCATAAAATAGTGATCAGTCTTTTCCTTGGTTTTGTTTTTCTCTCAACTCCATTCCCTTCCACATCCCAATCAAGTTTATACTGCCTCATTACTGTTACTTGTTAATGTAGGCAAATATGTGGGTGTTCATTAGTTATACTATGGTTACAACTATTACCAAATATATTTTCTCTGAATTGTTGGATGCACTCCGCCGGGTGGAGGCGGAGTGGGGTGTAGGGCACAGTTTCCTTGACCCCTTCCTCACTGATTCTGGCTCCTGTGATAGTAAGACTTTCTAATGTGACCCCCCCAAAATGTCTTGCTCTGATGCCACAGCCTATGGATTTGATGAGAAGTGATACCTGTGAATATGTTACATTAATAGCAAAGGGACTCTCTAGTTGTAATAAGGTTACTAATCAGTTGATCTTAAGATCAAAAGATTATGCTGGGTTTTCAGATGGGTCCAGTGTAGTCATAAGAACCTTTAAAAGCAGAGATATTTCTCCAGCTGGTCAGCAGAACAGGAAAGAAAAAGGGGAGGTCAGAGAGATTTGGGAGATGATAGGGTGTCATTGTTGATTTGAGCCCTGGATGGATCAGAAACTTTCTTAAGCCTGGGGCACTCGGGCAGTCATGGGAAAGGTGAGCAGGATAGAATCTAATGTTCGCAGACCTCTGGACCTACTCCAGGTGGGAAGAAAGGAGAGGGCTTAACACCAAAACAAGTTAGGTGAGTAATTACTACACAGGACTGGGCTTTCAAATTCTCAGAAGGGGACTATTTTTGTGCCTTACAGTAACAGTAATATTGTCACTATAGAAGATGACCACAAATCTACTTGTAGACAGTCCTGCCCAATTTTCTGACCAATCTATTACTTTCCAGAGTAAGTCCAAGGTTCCCTGTCAGAGTGCTCTTAGTAATTCATTAATTTTTCAAGGCTGGCAGGTCAAAATAAATGCCAGTTTTATTAATTAAGTACTTACAGGTCCAAACAACTTGTGTTTATGTCCTAGCCACTTAGTAGATGTTTGAAAAAATATACATAAATTGAAAGAAAAATAATGTATTCATTTTAGTTTCCTAACTAATCACAGTGAGTTACTAAATAGAATGTGTGTTTCTATTTGGGATTTCTCGATTTTTTCAGATCTTGAAATCAGATTGAACACACAACTCTCATTGCATGTTCTGCATTGATTGCCACATGGTACTTGCTTTTTGCTTGTTTAGCTTTTTAAATCACAGCGTATAGACGGAGAGCACAGCTTCAGCAGAGAAAGGTCATGGGAATTAATGTACTGTGATCTAATATTGGAACTACAAACTGCAGTATGCTCGTAATTGCCTGGGTTTTGACAGATGTCAAGTATCGTTCTCTCTGAAAATAACAATAACCCGTGAAACCCCTGCGAGTTCCCTGTGAAGCCCCAGTGCAGCTGGAACTGCAGAGCGAAGGAACTTGCTCACAGCAGCAGATGGGGAGCGCTGGGCGGAGCCCCGTTCTCTGGGAACCGAAACCGAGCTTTGGGCTGCTATCATGAAGCCACTGCAGGTACCGAGAAGCTAAAAGTCGTGTTTCTCTTATAAGAACAGTTTTTAATTTTCAATTGTAATTTACTTGCGAGAGAATACTGTTTATGCCCGCAAGAAAATATCGTTTTAATTAAAAACACTGGGCTTTAAACAAACAACTACTTTTACAATGTCATTCATTTTATTCATTTTAATGTAACTTTCCTTTTATAACATTTTTTAAAAGACAAAACAACCTAAAAGAAAGAACTTTTATTTCAGAATATAATTGCTTTAGTAGATTTGCTCAGCCAAAAGTAGCCATTTGTGATGAGAAATTTTAGGAGATCCAGAAAATTGTTGCTCCACTGCCAGTTTACTGCATAATTTACTTATAAACTTTTTATTAAATTATTATCAATATAGAGTCAGTAATCCAGCATATTTTGTGAACATTTTCTTGCATCATTCAATGAAAAGATTTGATATTGTCTTTTATAATGTAATGGATAGCAGTATTTTCTGAGCTACCTTTCTAACACATTAATTTTTTAATTTTTTTTATTGTCGTTCAGTTACAATTGTCCCACCTTTTTCCCCATTGCTCACCCCTGCCCGCCCCCCCCGACTCCCACAGTCAATACCTCCCCCTTCGTTCGTGTCCATGAGTCCTGTATTCATGTTCCTTTGCTTGCCCCTTCCCACTTTCCCCTGCTATTCCCCTCCCCCCTCCCCTCTGGCCACTGTCAGTTTGTTCTTTATTTCTATGTCTCTGGTTTGGTTTTGCTCATTTGTTTGTTTTGTTGATTAGGTGCCACTTACAGGTGAGATCATATGGTATTTTTCTTTCACCACTTGACTTATTTCACTTAGCATAATCTCTCCAGTTCCATCCATGCTGACTTTCTAACACATTAATTTTGAATGAAATTAGTTCATCTAAGTGAAATAGATACTACTTCTTTGTAAATTTATTTTCCATAATATCTAACTGTGAATTCCCAGCACGGTGCACACAGAAGATTTGAGAGGGAGGAGCTTCAACAACAAACACAGAACTTTCAGGATCACTTTTTTATTTCGAATGCTGACTGAGAATTGCCTTCACAATGTTTATCAACATGAAAGGCAGATCTCAGAATAGGACCAACTGCAGTGCTTTTAAGAACTGTAATTAAGTTGCATAGTTTACACAAGGACTTAAAAGGCTTTTTGTAACTGCATCAATGGGTTTAAAAGAAAACATTTGTGACTTTTATTTTGGATCCTGGTCTTTATTCCAGGGTCCAAAATAATAAAACACATTTTTCTATATCCCATAATTTTTTGTAGTAGCCATTAGTAATCTGTAGTATTAATATACATTAAAATATCAAAATAAATTATTTTTATGTAAAGAAAATGCCTTTGGGTCAGTGAATTAGTCAATAAGGGGGCAGTCTGTGCAGATAGAAGCCATTATTTTGAAATGTTTGGCTTTATTTAAGCTGAATGATACTTTAAGCCAGAAAAAGCTATAGGGGGACTTAATTTTAAACATAAAGGTATGGAAAGCCTATAAATGGACTGTCTGCAGAGGCACCCTCAGGGAGTTAGACAATTAGACAATGACCACAAATGCAGAAGCACAAGTTGGCTCAAGTTTCATCACTGTAATTTTGTAAGAAAACCATTGAAGAGTAGATTCATGATTCTGTTTGACTAGCTAGGGTTGGCCATCTCAAGTCATGACTGACTCTTTTAATTAACTAGGTTTTGTTTTCTTTTTCACTTCTCTTGTTCCTATTGGATGGACAGAATTTTCCCTTCCCTTCCCTTCCCTTCCCTTCCCTTCCCTTCCCTTCCCTTCCCTTCCCTCCCCTCTTTTCTTTTCTTTCTTCTCTTCTTTTCTTTTCTATTCTTTTTTTGTTCTTGTTTTTGTTTTGTTTTATTTTGTCTTCTCTTCTTTACTTTGCTTTTCTTCCTTCTTCCTCTTTTTTATGCATTCATTCTTATGCATTCATGAAACAAACAATTTATTCATTATATTTGTGATTTAAGATGGCTAATATGATGTGGCATAGCATAAGGCACAGGCCACTGAGGCACGTAGAAATGGAAAAGTATTGCCAGGTAGTAAGGAGAAAAGAGGTTCTGTAATGTAACCAGCATTATAAGTAGCATCCTCTCCCTTTGAGTTTAGGGGCCTTACCACCATCCCTGATAACTAACATCAGATCCATACTTTCGCTATGTTTATTTGTATATTATTTGTGAACTTCTCTCTTTACTTATATTAATAATGTGTTAAAATTTGCAAGATTCATTCTATGTTTGGAATCCAGTATTACTCAAATAGTCCAGAATTCAAATGACACTTTCAGGTATTGCTAGGCGAGTTCTATGACCTAAGTTAACCATGAACATTTATAGTTATTTATTGATGTCTATGTTGGCTAAACTAGTATCTGACTGGTTGCCATCCTCAAGCAATTATTTCTTCATTGTGTTATTGCTAATTGTTTTTCTCTTTATTTTGCATTTAAATAATTATTCCCTTAATTAGTGAATCTTTTAAAAAATAGAATTGGAAAGCTATATAATGTGACACAGAGTACTCAGTAAGGATTGGAGATACCTGAGATTTAGTCTGCATCTGCTTTAAATTAGTAAATAGTTTACTAAAGCTGTCATCACAAAGTACCACAGGCAAGGTAGTTTAGACAATAGAAATTTATTTTCTCACAATTTTGGGGCCTCACAGTTTGACTAAGGTGTTAACAGGGTTAAATTCTTCTAAAGATTCTCCCATCAGCTTATGAACTGGCATCTTCTCCCAGTGTCTTCACATGGTCTTCTGTGTGCATGTGTGTGTGTCTGTGTTCATCCTTTCTCTTCAGGTAAGGACACCAGTTACATTGGATTATGGCCCACTCAAGTGACCTCATTTCTTTTATATTTAATTTATTGGAGTGATATTAATTAATACAATTATACAAGTTTTAGGTATACAATTCAGTAATATATCATCTGCATATTGTATGTTTAACACCCTAAGTCAAGTCTCCTTCCAACAGCACTTTTTCCCCCTTCTTCTTCTATGTCTCCCCCACCCCCTTTTCTCTGGCAATCACTATACTGTTCTCTGTGTCTAGGAGTCTTTCTTTTCTTTTTCTTTTTTCACTTAATCCCTTTACCCTTCTTACCCAGCCCCCAACCCCCTCCCCCTGACAGCTGTTAGTTTGTTCTCTGTATCTATGAGTTTGTTTCTGTTTACATTATTCATTTATTTTTTTTCATTAGACCACATATGAGTGAAATCATGTAGTACTTGTCTGTTTCTTTTATTTTTTTCAAAGATTTTATTTATTTATTTTTAGAGAGAGGGGAAGAGAGGGAGAGTAACATCAATGTGTGGTTGCCTGTCATGCACCCCCTACTGGGGACCTGACCTTACAACCTAGGCATGTGCCCTGACTGGGACTCGAACCAGTGACTCTTTGGTTTGCAGGCTGCTGCTCAGTCCACTGAGGCATACCAGCCAGGGTAGTAGTTGTCTTTTTCCGACTGGCCAATTCCATTTACCATAGTACTCTCCATCCATGCTGTTGCAAAAAAGATTTCCTTCTTTTTTATGGCTGAGTAGTAATTCACTGTATAAATGTACCACAGCTTTTTTGAGTAGATGAATGTACCACTCATCTACTGATGGTCACTTGGGCTGCTTCCAAATCTTAGCTATTGTAAGTAATGCTGCAATGGACACAGGGGTGTATATATATTCTTTTAAATTAGTGTTTCGAGTTCCTCATTTTAACTTAATTTTTGAAAGAATCTATCACCAACTATGGCTACATTCTAATGTACTGGGGGTTAGGACTTGGACATAGGAATTTTCAGGGGGAATGGACAAAGAGCAGTTCATAACAAGTAGCTTTGGTGAATTTGTTGGCCTCAGTGACTTTAGTTTTCTCCTCTCCTAAAAGACTGAGTACTGAGTCTCCACATGGTCTCACATCCCCGACAGTCCTAACAATCTGAAACTACCGGTATGTCAACATATATTCTATTACATGGAAAAATACATCATTGAAAAATAAATTGGATTCTGAACATATCCAACATATTGAATATGAAAACTACTGTAATGAAAGTCAAGCTGTAAATGCCTTTGATTCAATCCATATTAATTATGTATGTCATCATCAACATTATTTGAAAATCAGACATTTATAGCTGATATTTGATTGAGTACAAACCGTTGTGCAATTCACTCATTAGTTTGTAATAGGTTTTCACATCTTAATTTTTGTTACAACGTGTAACCTTGGAAGGGCCAGCTTTGCATCTGTTAATTTTTATAATTAAGTAGAAAAATACATACTTATGTTAGAATATCTAAGATCTCACACTCAATAAGCAGCAGAACTAAGACTAAGAGTTCAAACTCTGTTTATCTACCACACTGTTCTAACTTTCTTAGGGAGAAAAAATAAAATGAAGACAATTTTAAGTTTTCATGCATTGAAAATAATCTATGGTTGTATTTTTTGTACTCCTACAAGTAGGTTAACCATGTTTTAAAATTGTTATAACTTCACAATTTTTTGAAATGTGGCCTATAAAATTTGTTTGGTATAAATGTCAAAACTGTGACAATTTGTTCTTTGATGTGACTATTTTCAATTTTTGTTCATGTAAGATTTCAATAAAACTCAAAAATCTATTCAAAAAAGATAAGAAAATTTTGCACAAACAATATGGTTTAAGCCCTTGACAAATTTAAATGAAATATTTACCAACAAAGCAAAAGAATTTAAGTAGTTAGAGAAAAAAATGTTAGACTCCTAAAGTTGAGGAAATAAATGACAGTGTTAACTAAGAACAAATAAACAGAAAAATTCACTGTTACTCTCAGGTGATTAAAAAATTCTTAAAGAAAATTTAGGAAGTAAGAAAATAGAAATTGATATGAAGGGAGTAAATTCAATTATGAACTTGTAAACAAGAACTTCAATATTAACCTGAATTGCAATATAAATGAAAAGACTAACTCAACAGATCTAGTTAGCTAAGATCTGTTGCAAGTAGACGGGGAAGTCAGACAAATCTACAAATCTCATGCTTATTAGCTAGAATTCAAACAAAATGATTTCTAAATATCATTAAACCCTCTCCACCTACAAATCTGTTTATCATATTTTTTATGCATGCTGTGAGAAAAATATTTCCCACAGTAATGCCATAATCATTCCATTTCTTATATCTGTCTACCTCTGATCCACTTAAATACACCAAACTTTAACATTAGAATTTAATAATGAGCAATATTGCATGATCAAATTATGAATGGCTTTGCTGATTCATGGCTTATCTTCTCTCTGTGTCTACTCTTCCCTTCCCTGCCAATGGTGAGCGCTCCAAATGGCTGCACCTCATGTTGGTGCCAGTGTTTATACCTGTTCCGGCAAAAGATGACCTTACTTATTTTTAAGTAAATCTCCATGTAGCACGTGCTAAAGCTAGATGGTGATCTTAATTTTTAATCAGTATTAACTCATTATAAATAATAACTCATTCTTCTTAGTTATTTGTAATGGAGATTTTAAGAACTTAGCATATCAACACTGTGGTAAAAGAAAAGCTAATTTGACTTTCCAGCTTTCTTCTTTGCCCATCACTGTTAGATATAAGGCACTGGACTGAGTGTTTCTGCATTTTGTCATTCTCCAATAGGTATTAGAAGGTAGACAGTATACTAATGTGTTAGCTTTGAAGAGCCTGAAAGCTTTGCTTTATCATTTACAACGGCAATGACCTTCTGTCTCTTTGTCATAAACTGTCTAAGTAGGATGTGAATGCATACTGTCCTAATCCAACGTGGATGACTGTTAGCTGTGGGAGAAAGTTGCCTGTTGGGGTGAGAGATGAAGAATGAGCATACTCAAAATACAGAAAAATAGCTTGCGCGATTTGAAGTGGAATGCATGCCAGCAAGGAAAGACATTGCAGATAGTCAGCTAGGGCAGGTGGTAGCAAGAAGACTGAACAAGGAGTCAAAATGAGAGAAAAGCTTGTGCGAACAGGCTGTGGACTCTCGCCCCCCCAATGAGACCCAGCTCTATTTTCATGTCATGGTCACCTCCCATGTGCCACCTTTCTTCTTTGCTTCCTTCCACCCCCACATATTAGTCTGCTACTTGCTCTAAATCCTTAGCAATTCTGTACTGTGATACTTCTAATTAAATAAGTTAATTTAGTAAGTGACCTTGGCAGTTGCACGTTCCTCCCCTTCTACATTGTGTTTGTAGTAAGCACACATGTGTGTGCACTCACACACACAGGAAAGTAAACTCCTTTAGGAAGAAGGGTTTGCTTTTCTTCAGAGAAGGCTCATGCTGTGTTGATTGGTATTGCCGGGTGTGTGTCTCATCGCAGTGATTGAGCAGTGACTGGGAAGGAGTGGGACTGATAAAGGACAGGAAGGAATGCCACTGGGAGAGGCAGTACATGTGGCTCAAACTTTTCCAGCCAAGAAGAATTTCTGCAGGTTTATTGATTTTCTTTTTGAAATACAATTTGAAAGGCTTCTCTCAAGTTCGTGAGAACATTTTTAAGCAAGGCTGTGGCAAAAACATGTTTATAGTTGACACTGTGTCATTTCCCGGTTTATGGCACTTGTTTGGGGAATGTGTTTGTATGCTTCTTAGTGCCGGCATTTACCAAGCAGATACCAATTGGAAAATGCGATTTATTTTTTACGCTACTATGTTTTGAAAGACTTTCAGGTTATAAGAAGTCTTTGAAATTAGAGTCCATGATTTTAAGATTAATAACAGTAATTACAGGGCTCTGTTATAGCAGAAAGAGCCGTAGCTTGCCTGAGAGATGGAATATGAAAAGTCCCTGGGCCAGGGGAGTAATAAAAGCTGGTTCTTTCTGCAAGAGCAGCCAGTAACAGGAAGACACTGCCTTCCTGGAAAATACACAGTGGCGGTGAGAGTTACTTTTTTTCCTGAAGTTATGCTGATTCTCTGCAACATGGCCCTGAAGACCAATTCAGGTCATGATCACTTTTGTTTGATCCATTTTTTTTTGCTATGCTAACACTCACCTGGGAAATTAGGGTGGTTTTGACCCTTTCTTCCCAGCCACATACTTCAAAATTTGTAGTGATTTAAAACATTCACTACAGTAGCTGCAGCTTACAGACTTGCAATCTGGTTAAGTGGATGTTTCAGGGACATTCATTTCTGTTGATGATAAATGGCCAGATATGGGCAGAGATTGAATGGTCCATCCATACTTTGAGGGAACAAAAACTGTTCCTGCTAAATCTTTTAAGCATCTATAATATTGAAAAATGGAAAATTTAAAAGCAACTCTAGTGACATTTTCCCAGTAGCTTAACTTTTTAGGGGACCCTTTAGGAAGGAAGGTGGTGAAAGGTAAGAAGAATGAAATGGTGTCGAAAAATATCTGGGAAAGTGAGGAGCTAAATGGAGTAGATGAGGGGTAAAGACATGGAAAAGTTAGCAAAAGTGGTAAAGAATGACCTAGTAAAACAGAGAGATGGAAACAAGGAGCGAGAGATGACTGGATGAGAGGAAAGGAAAAGTAGATGGACAGGGGAGCAAAGTAGGAAAGGCTGGCAGCATCGATTGACAGGTTGTAAAGAGAGTAAAGAAGAAGAAATATACAGGAGAAATAGAAAAAAATGTGGCCCCAAAATGTGATTTTTTTCTTCTTCTCCATCATCCTATTTCCTCAAAACAGGGACTTAGATTCAAGCTCAAATATAGAATCTCAAGGTTGTAACAACTGTTCTTTAATAAGGAAAAATACATTTAGAAATATGGAGATGGGAAGGTTGTGCTTAGAATTGTTCATCAGGATACCTAATAAAGATAATAATGATAAGTATTAGGTATGGCAGGGCATTAGGAAGCCTGGATTTGGAAGGTCATACAGGATAACTGTGACTGGGGAGTATGGACCTTGTTGCCTCCTCGGGGGATGCTATAATCCCTGTATGGTGCTTCGGTGTGAACATCATCTGATAAATTTTGGCATGTCATCATTCCTGCCCTCATCTTTCTCACCAATCACCAACTCTAACATCAGTCTCTTTTCCTCCCCTTCTCTCTGATTTTATTTGTTAGATTAAATTAGGTCCCCGATTCCTACCCTGTCTGTATCCAGACCCTTTGCCATGTGATTTTTCAATTATTACCACAAAAGGCAGGGTGAACACTTTCCACCCTTTGACTTTGGGCTTGGCTGTGAAACGACTTGGGACTAATGAGATGTAGGTGGATATGATGCAAACAGTAGCTTCAAGTGTACCTACATGATTGAACCTTCTCTCCTGTGCTTCTGCTGTTGCCTTGAAAAGAATGTGTCCTGGGTGTGCTTAAGGCTCTCAAAGAATGAAATGCATATGGAGCAGACCTCAGGTAAACTGATGCCAAGCAGAGCTCAGGCAAGATTAGCAGAACTACTCTATGGCTAAACCACAGTTGCATGAGCAGGACATAAATGCTCGTTGTTTCAACACAGTAATATTTTGGAGTTGGTTGTTACAATGTAGGTATATATATATGTATATATATATAGATATATATACACACACACTGTATCATTTTATCCTTCCTTCCTTCTTTCCTTCCTTCCTTCCTTCCTTCCTTCCTTCCTTCCTTCCTTCCTTCCTGTCTTTGTCTTTCTTTCTATTTTTTTTTTTTTCATGCTGTCTTGACCGAGTTTTGAGCAACTGGCTGAAGGCAAGTCAGTTCCTCTTCTGGGGCTGCTGATTAAGTCCAAACTCCAACCACTACCCTCATCAGGCTCTCATACCCTTGGGAGCCTCTGTGATTCCACTCTAATAACTCGGGGGCCAGACAGTGGACAACTAGGAATAGCCTCAATCTCCAGAGCCTGTGAAAACTACTCAAATTAGCTAGTACACAGGGAGTCTGAGAAACCTAGCCAATCACACCCTGTTTGCCATGCACACTGGTCCCTAGAGCTCCAGCTTCTGTTCCCCTGTCTCTGGATGCAAACCCCTTTGTGGCCCTGCCCAGTGTTATTCTCCCATTCAGAGCTGCCTTTCATTTACCTGGGTGTCAGTGTGTTGTATCCTGCCATCAAAATAATATTTAAATTTTAGAAAACAGTTTTGTTATGTAATATTATGAAAGCAATAGGTGCCTGATGTAGTGACTCACATTTGCATACGTGACCAGAAATAAATTAATTTTTTTTTACTTAGCCACTATCTTGGCTTTTGGGCAAAGCTATCACTTCAAACAATCTTATATTTTATAGTCTAGTCTATAAATTGGTCACTTTTGGGTCAAGTGCTATATATACCCAGAGCTATTCTTTTACAGACAGAGAAGTCATATCAACAGGTAGAAAACGTGGTCTTCCATGCTAAAAGAATAGCCTAGGAACACATTTCTCAGCGTAGTTTGCTTGTATGACAACATCACTGCCATTTTCTCTTCTCAGACCTCAAACACCATTTCTGTCATATGTGACTTGAATTTTGAATAGTTGATGTAAGATTCTAATAAATCAAATATTAGAAACTATGAAGTGATTATAGAATATTTTATCCATATTGAAAGAAACAATTTAATAATTTAATTTTTTCAACACTATAGTGGCATGAATCCAATTTCCTCTCTACATGTCTAACTCCAGTCCTTTCCAGAGTGTTAGCTATTGAAAGTCCATAGAGCTGGGAAACCTGACTGTACTTCAGCTGTTTTGTTGTTTCTTTTTCTGGCCCTACTGACATGCCCCTGGCCCTGGGCTCCAGTTCTCTAACATGAGGGCTGATATTACAAATGGGTGTAAAACACCTTTGTGTAAGCAAAAGAAAAATAACTGATATTTATAATTATGAGTTAATTGGCTCTTCGTAAGATTTAAGAATAAGTACTGTCAAGAGCTTTGCTAATTAAATTCTAATCATTTTATTGACTATTTACAATTATGATTTATATGCTATCCATAAGTTGTAAGAGTGAGTGCTTTAAAGAGCTTATAAACTACAGACTTCTTGTACAACAAGAAATTTGCAAGTAATTGGAAAGTTGATCTAGTGACAGATGTAATGCAGCTCCTAAAGTGTCTACCATTTTTCCAGGAATATCTGGAAACCTATAGAAGCAAATTTGGCAGACAACTTTCTTCATCCACACAATTCCACATGATGCTACATGACCTTGAATGTAGTCTCGAGAAAATTAGAAATGAAAAATAAACTAGGAAGTTGGATGAAATATCTTGGTAGCATTTTTCATTTTACATATCACTATTTGATGATCCAGAATACCATTATTTATATACATGAAGGCACTGCTCTTACATTTTATTAGGTACCCATGTTCCATGAAAAGAGTAATTACGTCTTTTGGAGGAATGGTTGGGCAGGAAGTTGCATGAGATTTGGACTCAGTTATCTTGTGGTTTGTGTTCTGTTCATGTTATTTTTAATACCCTTGGGAATTCATTTAAGTTCTCTGAATCTAATTTTTCCCATCTTTCTTTTAGGATGATAATCCCTATTCCATAGAATTATTGAGGGTACATGGGTCATCACACACACAAATTATGGAGTGTATCTACTGGCACATAGTGAGTACTAAAAAATTTGTTATATTAAACTGGTAATAAATAAGAAAGAATGAGAACAAAAAAAACAATGAGAAAATAGCAAAAGAAGTTAAGAATTATGAAGAGAAGAATTTGTTTTATTTCCATAAAAATTTTATAACAAGAAGAAAATTTAATACCTTGAAAAAACCTCAACAAAATGGGAAACACCTGTAGGTTGTTCATTTATTATTTTACCTGATTATTTAAACATTTTTTATAGGTACCATGTACTTGGCTGTGTGGAAGTCACTGTGGCAGTTACAAAGATATATGAGACACATACTGAGCCATTAAGAATTTCCTATTCCAGTAAGAGTGATGAGCATTGTTATAAATAACTATTAGTCAACATATTCCAAAGAACCTGTCATGGGAAATCTAATCTCATGAAATGCAAAATTCTATGGTGAAATTAGTTTAGGAAAATACACAGCATACTTCTCATTCATCCCTGAAAATTAACAAATTGAAACTCCTCTGAGTCTTCTGAGAATGCTGTGTAACTCATATTCATTTATATGTAAAAAATGAATGTTTATTGTTTTATGTATCTTTTTTCCCAGCTATAACCTCTATGAACGATTTGTGAAAATATTGTTGCATTGCACACATTTAAAAAAATATTGCTATAAGTAAAGGTATAAAGTAATAAGCAGCACTGGAGAAAAAATTATAAAGTGAGGTGCTATATTCACAGGGTAAAGATCTTGGGGGAAGGACTCTATGAGGGTAGATACTAGAGGATTATGGAAAGAACCACATTGGAAGGGGATCTGAAAGTGTGGGTAAATTCTGCAGAAATAGAAATCAGCTGAATAAATGTCTGAATTAAATGGAGAAATGAAGTTTAGAAAGTTTGAATGGTCCAAAATATTGATCTGTTATGTATGGAAAAAGAGTCTGATTTATTTTGTGTGTCTCTCTAGCAACAGCAAGGAGACAGACTTTGAATAAACATAAAGACAATCTAAGGAACAGGACAGAGTGTAAACAGAGTAGGTAGTAGGTTTTGAGACCCTCATAACATTTCAGTGAAGCCTAGACAATGGGATAAACACACAGACAGACTCCTGTCTAGACAGATGGTGGGGAAGATAGACCCCAGAGGACAGTCAACTATAAGTCAATCTTTAATTCCATGAGTTAAAAGTTTATTCAGCTATGAAGAGCTGTTCAAGATTTTGAGCAGGAATACTCATGATCTACATTGTGTTTGGGAAGATTGATTTTGCAGTTCTGTGGGGGATGTACTGAATATTAGAAAAAACAGCAAAGTGGCAGGAGGCCACTTACAAAGAATTATGTACCACAGCCATCTCCTTTTTCCAGGGGAGATGCCACTCAGATTTCTCCTCCCATCTTCCCATGGAGAAGGGGCCTTTATTCTATTACTGGGAAGAAGGATTGGCTTGTGTTCATCTGCACAGACATCCATGGAATTCAATGCAGAATTTACCATGTGGTCTGGTATTAAATTGGTGGGTATTAATTAGGCATTGCAACAGACACAACTTTGTCTTCTCACAAAATATTGATGTAATAGAAATTATTGATAAAGTTTATCAAGACATTTAAAGGGCATATATATATTTGTAATAAAACCACTTATGCAAAGATAGAACATGTGTTGGGAAGTGACAATACTGGTAACATGAATATACCTCTTAATTTTTGTGCAATTTAATTTCCTTCTTTGACAAAATTCTTCTTACATATTCTTTCATAATACTAGTTGTCATTTATTGAGTGCCTACTAAGTGTTAGTCACTATGCATGATATCTAGTATTCATTGTTATATTCAAACATTATGGTAATAGCAACAATGAAGGTTTAATGTTTATATGAAATAGGCTAAGATGGGGAGGTATTATAGTGGGGCATCCAGGACATGGCTGCAAAGAAAGTGCAGAACAAGAGCAGAGTAGGACTCATGGCACCATTTTATTTACTGACTATCATAAAAGGATAAGGAACTACTTCTGGGCTCCTTAGTAAAAAGAGGACTGGAACATTGCTTAGGCTCAAGGCTCAAGGACAGCTTCTTTTCCCTCCTCTAATGCTTCCTAAGTTCATGCAGACAAGTCTAGCAAGAAGCACTATTCCTTTCAACTTTACCCCTGAACCAACATCTGTTACCAACCAGAATGACATTTGTTCATCAACTGCAGGGTGCTGGTTCAGTAAACGTTAAGTTTCTTCACATTTCAGAAATTTCTAGCTAAACTGTCCCACCCCTAGCCGCTTGAAGAACAGCTCTCTGAACTCTTAGTCAAGCCATGTTAAACAGAGGGTTAGCCAAACATATAACCTTATGTTATTAACTTTCGTATATAGAAAATAAAGGTAATTATTTGTCATATTCATTACTGATAACCTTTATCCAAAACTTACTATGGGCCAGGAATTGCAGTGGGGGAAGCACTTTGAGAAATTAGGAACATTGTGGGCTCGTGCTCCTGAGGGATAGTCAGACAAGGAAAACTGTCATGTAACTGATGGTTTAGCAGTCATCTAATGAAACATTTTTGTTTTACAGACCCTAGAGCAAAGAAGACCACTGGCTTGTCAAAATCACATGGGATGTTAGTGGTGCAACAGGGATTAAAACCCTAGTCAGCCAGCACCTGGACCAGGGCTCTTTGAACTCTAAATCTCAGGCGAATTTTAGTTCATCTCTCTCATCCTTTGTCTTTGCTTTTATTTTAATTTTTGAAAGCTACTGCTCTTTCTCCTGCACACTAGTCTGATTCTCATCTTCCCTCATGCTTTCACTGCACAGTCCCTGGCCAACCCTGAGCTCCTTATTCTCCTTCTCATCTGAGCCCTTAGAGTTTCTTGAGAATCCGTTTTCTTGATCACCGTTTCACCACTGCCTCCAGCCGATGAATTTCACTGGTGCCAAGCTGTCACTGTTCCTGAGCTGATTGCAGACACTGCTGCCTTATCTTTCTATAGAAGTGGGAAGAATGCACTTTAAATAATAATTGGCTACATCCCATTTGTCTCCCTTGACTATGCAGTGTTTGACACTTCCCAGCACTCTGTGGTTCCAACCCATGATTTCCACATCTATTACTGCTTCCTTTGGTAGTGCTCCTGCATTAAAAAAATCTCACTGTCTGTGTTTCCACTTCTGATGGAGCTCTCTATTCTGGAATTGATGTAAATTTTTCTTGTCCCTGAGAATGTGCATGTTCACTCACTTGCTGAGCCTATTCTTTAATATTATTCAATAATCAAAAATGTAATAGAGACTTGTGTCAGATTTTAAATCATTTTTTCAGAATATTTCATAATGATACTATTTTTCTCTTTACTTTCCACTAATTTTGAATAAGTCTCACTCATCAGACTGCAAATGCAACACAATTACTTAATTTCTTCCTTTTGGTTTTCATTCAAAACAGATCTATTACTAGGAACTCTAATATTTAGGATGGACACATAAAAGACATACAGTATTTCTTGCATTCAAGTCTTTTGGGGAAGACAGGCAAGTTACTCAGCATCAAATTTGCAATATAATACATAGTATGATGGAATTAAAGACAGAGCATTATGATGAAACAGAGGCAGGGTAGCAGGTCCTTGAATCCTTTCCAGGGTGGGGAAATGAAAACCTTCCAAAGTAATAGATACTTAGAAGAGTGTTGGGTGTTGAAGGAAAAGAAAGGGTTACTGTCGAAGAGGGAATGCTGTGCTATTTTGCAGCTTGGAGAATTGAAGAGCAAATATAATATTCTCATTCTCAAAAGCATAGGTTTAAGACTCTAAGAGATAGATTTTAGAGAAAACACATGATACTCTCAAAGAAGTTGGATACATTCTGTGGAATTTTTAAGCACCCAAATTCCACTTGGGATTTCAGTGTACCAGTTCCTTCTTAAGATTATTGGGACAGGATAAAATTTGCAATATTTTAATCACTTAATTTGATATAAAAACTAGAGAAGGGGGTGGGGAGGTAGAAGAGGGTATGAGGGCACAAATGGTGATGGGTGGAGACTTGGCTTGGGGTGGTGAACACACAATACCATATACAGATGATGCATTATAGAACTGTATACCTTAAACCTACATAATTTTATTAGCCAATGTCACCCCAATAAGTTCAGTTAAAAATTAGAAATAAGTTGATCAGAAAATTTTAAAAAACAGAAAAGTATAGAAAATTTAATATAATATCTTTAACAGGATTTTTTTTTGTAGATAAGAGGGTATTACTGAAGACATTTGAGAAAGGACTTTGCTATATTTCATGAAGCTATTCTGGCAGAGATATTAGGATACAATTTTATAACAAAAGCAGCTTGAAGAAAGTAAATATTGTAGCTAAGACAAATCAAGACTAAAATCATGTTAATATTAAAAACAAATCCTAACAGAGAGACATTTGAATAAGGGATCATGTTGGCCAACTGCATGAAAGAAAAAGGTAATTCTGAATTGTTAAATATGAGTGAATTCAGAAGATGTTGATGTTGTTCCCTAGTAGTCAGTAATTTTTTGTGTGTGAGTAGGAACCTCTAACTGTGATGTGAAAAGGAATACAAACTTTAAAATACACTCATCCAGTGCCTTCACTTACCAGTTTGTAATTTATAAATGGAGAAGTGCTTTCTTAAAACTGTGTTGGGTATTAGAGAAAGATGCTTTTCACATAAAACATATTTGAAGCAATTTCTATTAAATATAATATTAATGGGACACTGTTGATAAAGACACCAAGAGTTGACATGGACATACAATATAGGATTGCCAGGAATTAAAAAAAAAGTGTCCCACATTGGCGCACTCTTTAAAACTGGAGGAAAATATACACAGGCATAGAAAATAGTAAGGGAAGATCCTTGCATTGAACATAAATATGTGACAACAGCTTTGCAACATTAGGAAGTTATAGCACTGGGAGACCTGAGGTTCCTAGGGTGAGTGAAAAGAGCAGAGACCAGTCAATCCACCTGGACATAGTCACTGACAAGTGAGAAGCAGCAGTGGGAATCTTTTGGCATTGATAAAATGTGTACCTGGCACGGAGCAGAGGTCATATCAAAGGTTGGGTACAGATATTTAGCCACTGGTGCAGTTCTTTTATGAAAGACAGAGACAAAACTATAGTGGGAAGATACTATCTCTGGCATTATCAAGGACTTGGCTCTCTCCTAACTTTCCTTAGGCTACTGGATCACTGAATGGCTTGTTTAAACTTTTGTCATCCAGCCCACCTATCTGAGATGTGAGGAGTGTTTTTATAGGAGCCAAATAGAAAGGAAGGGCATCCCATGAGAGTACAGCCACTTCATTTGCCCAGGAAAGGTTTACCCCAATTGTGGAGGATTTTAAACACTGAGAGAGAATGGTAGAGCAAGAAAAGAATGGAAATATCATAAAAAATTCTGCATAATGAAAGGAGCAGAATAGTAATTCTAAAAATGCAAAACACACCTATTTTTTAAAAATCTCTAAAAATGAAGTACTACGAGAATCATCTTCTGTGTGTATTCAATTTATTGCAATCCATCACAAAACACCTTAAGCCAAATGTGGCTAGCCTTACTTCTAAATGCAGAGAAGACTAATTACAGTCATATCTAAGTCTAGATGTTCAAATAATGCCTTAAGGATATAGGGCATTCTCAATTCTCCTTTAAGCTTTGCCTTTCTGTCTTTAGTTTTCTGTAGATTCTCCCTAATGATATAATCACAGTTAAAGGCTATTTTCCTAATGATTGTAGTTAAAACATTCCTTGACAGGGGTCCTGTATTTCCACTTGGGTCACATACTCATAATATACACAGGAAAACCAGTCAAGTCTCTACCGTGCACAACTCTGGGTATGAAAATAAGACCTGTCCCTCCATAACCTAAGAAACAAAAGTGAGGCAATGGTCATTCTGTAACGGAAAATCAAGACACTGTTATCAGTAGAAAGCATATCAGGCAGAAGACAGTAACAGTTTCCACTACATTCCATGCCTCAGTCACACAAAAATTACACAGCTTTTACCATAAGATACATTAAAAAGGAACACATCTGACATAACAAAACTACTTCATGTACCACTAAAAGTACACCCAACTTATTTTCTCAGAGACAGTACCAATTTATGTGCGGCTCCAAGTCCAGGATCTTTGGATGATATGCACTGTTTGTTTTCCTATGTCTAGGCCAGATGGGGAATAAGAAGAACCGTAATTAAAAAAAATTAAATTAAACTCATTTAGAAAAGAAGTGGAGAGTGTAAGGTTTTAACAATCTGTAACATACCCCATAAATCCTTGGAGAACTGTAACAAGGATTCCCTACTCTGAGGGTGAGGCAAAGCCCAGTGCAAGAATTCGAGTCTGCTCTCTGGAGGATATTGTTCTTCACGGTCGTATGTGAGGTGGGTGATAGAATTACCCTTAAAGAGACTACAATATTTGGTAGTTCACTGTTTGGTGTTTGTTGGCACCTTGGGTACTGAGAAATTAATAACCACTGACCAAGTTTGGACTCCTCTCAAAAATGCAATTACTTGAATTACCAGACATTCTGTAGTGATGATTAAGACAGCCATGTTGACTTCTTTCATCATGGAACCCTCTTATTCCCATTGCCATCAATGAGCCCATTTCTGTAACTGCATCTCCTGATAGCAGCTCTGGCTTACAGAGTTGTGGGTGTTAAATTAATATCATGATATAATGTCACTATGTTAACAAACTCTCACCTAACTTTGTTCCACTCTCTTTGATTCATCACTCTCTGGACACAATTCTACACATACTCTCCTGGCTCCTACCAGTACTTACTGACTAGTTCCTGCAGCTTCTTGAGAATGTCATCTCCTTCTTCCTCTGGCAGGCCCAGAACTTCTCCGGCTGGGTGTTGTTTTTATTTACCTAAGTTGCTAGTCTGGAAGCCAGAGGAGAGGTAGGGTTTCATTTAAAGGGTATGTATGCTCTTCGTTTTCAAATAATGAAGGCACATCCTTTCATTTTCTTTGACTCAGACAGATGAGGCACTACAAAAGTTTCCCCGAGGGTTCAGGTGAATTTCATGGATCTTGAGTGCATTGACCCACATATTTCCATCTATTCCTAGTTTCTAAGTTCCACTCCTAATCAACCATAGTCTTGACCTTGATGTATCAGACTTTCCAGAGAAGGTAATTGAACCTTCTCTAGTGTTCTATTGCCCTTATGATTCAGTTTAAGTTCTCAGTTCTGTGTGTTTTTCTTTTTTGTTTTGTTTCATTTGTTTGGCCCATGATTTCAGAATATCAGGTTGTTTTTTGTGCTGCCTAGGAGTCCCTTTGGCTCTCACATATATTTTTAAATCTGTGGTTTATCACCTTCACCTTTGTGTGATCTTTTTCTGTTGCATCCATTGCATCCTGCAAGAAACTGCTTCCTCTGAACACCTAATCACCTATGAAATTCACCAATTCCCACTAACCATGAGATACGTATACAGGACTTTTCATTCCTTGACAACTGGAATACTTTAAAGTCCTATTTTAGGGCTGTTTCCTTAGACTATTATTAACACAAATTGCTAGCACTCAGATTTCCTTCCATTTAGTTTAGCCCTTAACAAAACAACAACAAAAAGTGTGTAGGGGTGAGCATGTGGCGACACTCATCAGTACAGCAGATATCTCGCTTTTATTATAACCCAGCAGCTGCAGATGCCAGCAAAACAGGGAGGGGGCAAAGGTAGGCTTACAGTTGTTTATATGGGAAATAATACAATAATGAATAAATAAAATGAAAGAATAATCTCTGTGTTTCACATACTCACAACTGGAAACCTCCTTTTGCCCCACTCCATACATAGATTTACAAATCACTCTAATAAAGGAGAAATTTTATGATTTTGTGTGAATGAAGTTGGCTAGAGTTGTTATAGGAGTGTATAAGAGGGTCTGATATAGTTAAGATGGATAGTGAAAAGTACACATATTTTGGGCATACCTGGTAGATAAGAATTTGCAAAGGTAGGGAACAAAACGTATGAAATATGTTACATGAAACAGCTTGGTTTTAATGAACTAAACATAAAGCAACACTGATGTGAGAACACTTAGTGGCCATGTAAAGAAAGAGGAGTATATTAGTATTCATTTTTTAACTAAGGTAAATTTGCATAACATAAAATTAACCATTTTAAAGTGAACAAATTTGTGTCATTTTATCGATCTACCATGTGATGCAACCATCACCTTTATGTAGTTCTAGAACAGTTCCATCAATCCAAAATAAAACTCAATATCCATGAAGCAGTTACTCCCAATTTTCCCCTCTCTCTAGCCCCTGGCAACCACCAATCTGCTTTTGGATTCTATAGATTTGCCTATTCTTAACATTTTTTATAAAGTGAAACATATAATATGTGACCTTTTGTGTCTTATTTCACTAAGAATGATGTTTTTGAGGTTAATCTACATTGTAGCACGTATCAATACTTTATTCCTTTTATGGTCAAATAATATTCCATTATACGCATATCATGTATTTTGTTTATCCGTTTACGCATGCACTGATGCAGTCAGTGTGCGCATTGCACAGGAGCACTGGTTTGCTGGCCAGTTTTCAATTCTTTGGATTATATACCTAAGAATGGGATTGCTGGATTGTATGGCAATTCTGTTTTACTTTTTGAAGAACTTCCAAACTGTTTCTCACAGTGGCTCAACTCTTTTACATTCCCAGATAGATTTTGTTTTGACAAATGTAATGAAAACTTTTTAAAATATATATTTGACCACAGAGAATTTTATTTTTCTGGCATAAAGAATGACAGAGGTATGTCCAGGACTTGGATGACATTCTGCTGTTTTAGAAATCCAGGCTTCTTCTATTCCAGAGGTCCACAAACTATTGCCTATGGTTGCTTGTATCTGTAAATTCAGTTTTATAGGTTTTGCAGCCATTCCTAAGTCCCTCGATGGGGTTTCAGGTGTTGCATGGCAGTTGAATAGTTGACGCAACGACAGTACAGCCTGCAAAACACAAACTATTTACTCTCTGTTCTGTTACAGAAAAAGTTTACTGAAATTGCGTTATTTTGTTGACCTGTGATCTTTAGCTTGGGTTTCCTACTCATGGTTCTAGACAACAAGTCAGGCTTGTCCTGAATCTAGCCATCAGGAAGGAGAAAAGACAGAGAAAGGGAATGCCACTCTCTTTAAAAATGCTTCCCTAAGGAATCTCACACTTTATTATCATAAACTAGTGCCAAGTCCATGACTAACTACAACAAGGGTTGGGAAATACAGTCTTTAAGTCAGATAGCTAGGAAGTCGTGTAAAACTTGATTTCATTTGATAAGAAAAAAGGGGGAAAAGAGACATTCTTAATGATTAGTCAGCTTTGACACAGGGCATTCTTTAGAAGAACATTCATTATCTATCCTAATCCTCTCACAGCAATTACAAATAGGTAGGTCAGCAATACACCTCTATCTTCTTTGATGAACTGAGTGATTTCTGAGTTCACTAGGTCTCCTTTTCTGGTCAATTTGAAAGTTTGGTTAGAGTTTTGCCTCAGTGCACCAGAACCTCTCACTCTAATTTAATTTTCAAAATTTTGCATTTGGAAATGAATTGAAATTTATAGACATCATTAATAGCACAGTTTGTGGGATTAGGATAACTGATAGATATTATTTTTCTGAAAGAAAAAAAATATAAACAAGTTGTATGTTATCTTGGAAATGTCCATAGAATAAATAAGAATGATAAAAATTAGGACAATACAATATATATTAACTTAAACATATGTTTTAGTGTGAGTATAGACTCAGGAGTATCACAGTATAATGTATTTAAGTTTGTATAAGACAACAAAGAAATTAAGAACACCTATGAGACTTTTTCCACTTGCAAATATTTTTTATTTTATCTGTAAATAGAAATATCAGGATGTTATTCTGTGAATTTTCAAAAGTAAATATATTATTTGAGTGAAAATTAAATATGTAAATATATGAGTTCATAAATGTACACAGTCTGTCACTGTGTTATGAAAAAGAGGAGAGAGTGTTACATTTCATGGAAAATGTTTCTGAGAGGTTTATTCTATTCATACTAAAGTCATTCCAAATTGTGCTCACTTTTGAGTAGAACAAAGGGAACTTTTATAAGAATTGCAAAACTCAAATGTTTTTTCTTTGATTTTTAGACTTTAATTTCCATAATGTACATATCACTCTTCCTGGCGGGCAGTTCTCTAAATTTTGGCAAGTTTAGAATTGTACAACTGCTACCCACGATCAAGATACAGAACTGCTCCATCACCCTCCAAACATCATCTTGTGCTGTCCTTTGTATTTAACCCATCTCTCTTCAGAATGTAGCTTTTGAATTTCTCTTGTTTTATTTTGTATAGCACATTTAAGACTCACTCATGTTGGTGTGTGTATCACTACTACCTTCCTTTTACTGTTGAATTGCATTTCTTCATGTAGACATATTTTCATTTGTTCATCACTAATTGAAGGCATTTGAGCTGTCTCCAATTTACACCAGTTGTAGTTATCCCTCGGCACCTGTGGGGAATTATTTCCAGGGCACCCACAGGTACCACAGTTCAAGTATGATCAAGTCCTTTTATAAAATGATCAGGGCAGTGCGTACAGCGGACCCTCCACATGTGCAGTTGGTTGGATCCACAGATGGGAAACTCAGGGATACAGAGGGTCAACTGTATGTCTAAAGATGCTACAAACATATATGCAAAAACATATTTTCATATGTGTTGAGTGTATAGCTAGGATTGAGTGCTGAATCATGTGGTAAATGTATTTTTGATTTGATGGGAAATTGCAAACAGCCGGTGGGCTGAGCCATTTTGCTCTCTCACAAACAATGTATGAGTGCTCCAGTTGCTCCATCACCTCCCCAGTTTTTGGTACTGTTGGGTTTTTAAAAGCTTTCTTCTTTTCCTTCCCTTATCTTTTCTTGCCCTGCTTTTTCTTTCCATTCCTTTCTTTTCCTCTTTCTGTCTATCTCTGTCACTCTCTTCCCCTCTCTTTCTTTGACATTCTAACAAATGTGTAGTAGTATCTCACTGAGATTTTAGTTTGTATTTTCCTAATAATTAATTACATTGAGAATGTTTTCAGGTGCTTAGCTCCCTTCCATATACAGGGTCTGGCACAAATAACTGCCCTTTTTTATTACAAAATCTTGTATTAAAATGATAAGTATGTAATGCTGTAACATAACAATATCACACTTAAGCATACCATAGGACATTTTAGGTGAAATGTTCAAGTTAAAACTAAATTATTCCACCCATATTTCCACCCTACCAACCACAATCAAGCAGTCATTACTTCTGTTGGACTCTGTGTGTTTTGGGGCAAAGTGTCCATATATACCTTTTGCTTGTATGTTAAAAATGGACCTTATTTTTAAAAACAGTTCTTGATGTACAGGAAAATTAAGAAGGTAGTATTAAGAGCTCTCTTATGCCCTTTACAGTTTCACCTATTATTAACATCTTACATGAGTATGGTAGATATATTATAATTAATGAACCAATATCTACATATTATTATTAACTAAAGTCAACAATTTAAGATTTCCTTAGTTCTTTAAAAGACTTTATTTATTTATATTTAGACAGAGGGGAGGAGAGGGAGAGAAACATCAATGTGTGGTTGCCTCTTCAACACCTCCCTCTGGGATGTGGCCTGCAACCCAGACATGTGCCCTGACTGGGAATTGAACAAGCGACCCTTTGGTTCGAAGGCCAGCAATCAACTCACTGAGCCACATAAGCCAGGGCAGATTTCCTGTTTTTGTCTATCATTTTTTTTTTACAGGATCCCATCCAAGATAACACATCACATTTAGTTGTCATGTCTTCCTTTGTCTGTGACAGTTACCCAGACTTTCCTTTTAATTGATGATTTTGACAGTTTTGGGAGTACTGGTTGTATATTTTATAAAATACTCCCCTGTTGGAATTTGTCTGATGTTTGGCTATGACAAGCTTATGAATGGGGTGGGGGAAACCAGAGATTTAAAGTGTTGTTTTTATCAAATCATATCCAAGATAGTATCAACCTGATCCATGACTGTGGATCCTTGATCTTGTGGCTAAGGTTGTATTTGTCACTTTACTCCAACATAAAGTTTTCCTCTCTATTCTCTGCCTTTCTGCATTATGTTCTTTAGAAGGAGGTCACCATGCACAACTGACACAGAAGAAGTGGGAAATTATGCTCTTCTCTTTGAGGCCAGAATATCTCTTAAAATATTTGGAACTTTTTGTCATGGAAGATTTGTCTCTTTCCAACCATTTAATAATTTATTGAATCATTTATTTCAGTATGGGCACATAAATATCATGAATATTTATTTTATACTTCAGGTTATCAACCAAAACTACTTGGTTTTATTTTGTTGCTCAAATGTTTCCAGCCTTGGCCATTGAGAGCTCTTGCGGTTGGTTCCTTCAGTTCTTCGACACACCTCATCAGTGCACTTAAAAATATTAAGAACTTCCATGCTTTCTGAAACTTTACATTGTTTTAGGCTCATTTTGTATATTTCCTGCCATAGATCTAGATTTTTGTCCATTCAAATACCATACAATCTCACCTATAAGTGGAACCTAATCAACAAAACAAATAAGCAAGCAAAATATAACCAGAGATAGTGAAATTAAGAACAAACTGACAGTAACCAGAGAGGATGTGGGAAGGGAAAATGGGGTAAGAGGGGGAAGGGTTTTCAGGAATGTGTATAAAGGACACATGGACAAAACAAAGGGGTTTTGGGATCAGGGGAGGGAGGTGGGGATGGCTGGGGTCGGGGGAGTGGTGGGAGGCAAATGGAGACAACTGTACTTGTACAACAATAAAAAAAAATTGACCAGCTCTTTTGCTTTTCATAGTGCTTATTTCATTTTATTGTTTTTTACAAAGTAAAAAGATGATGACTTCTGATGTATCATGTTATTTTTTTATGGATCATGCTACTAATGTTCAAAGAACTCATTGCTTACCCAATATTACACATATTTTCTCCTATTTTTCTAAAATATTTTCTAATTGTACTCCATTTTATACTCAGGTATATGATTGGCTTTGATATATTTTGTTATATATTTTGTGAGGTATAAATAGTTTTATTTTTTACATATGAGTGTTCAATCACTCCAGCATCATTTGTTTAACAAAATTTCTTTTCTCTATCAAATTGCCTTTGCACCATTTTCAAAAGTTTTTCCTGGCTGGTGTAGATCAGTGGATTGAGCACTGGACCACAAAGAAAAGGATCACCTGTTGGGTTCCCAGTCAGGGCACATGCCCGGGTTGTGGGCCAGGTCCCAGTAGGAGGCACTCCAGAGCAACAACACATTGATGTGTCTCTCCCTCTTTTTCTTCCTCCTTTCCTCTCTCTAAAAGTAAATAAATAGCCTTGGCTGGTGTGGCTCACTGGATTGACCACTGGACTGTGAACCAAAGGGTCACAGGTTCGATTCCCAGTCAGGGCACATGCCTGGGCTGCCAGTCAGGTCCCCAGCATGGGGCATGTGAGAGGCAACCACACATTGATGTTTCTCTCCCTCTTTTTCTCCTGCCCTTCCCTCTCTGTAAAAATAAATAAATAAAATCTTTTGAAAAAACATTAAAAAATTAGTTATATTTGTTTAGGTATATTTAAAGGATTTCATTCCAGTCCCATCAATCTATGTGCCATCTCTTTCATCTATACCACACTGTCTTTACTGCAGTTTTATAGTAAATCTTGCAGTACTGTGTGAGTTCTGTAGTTTTATTTATTTACTTTTTATTTCAAAATGTTTGGGCTATTCTAGTTTTTTTCTTTTGCATTTACAGTAAATTTTATAATCTGCTCAATATCTTAAAACATCCTTCTGGATTTGATTAGCAATGTTTTAATTTATAGATAATTGTGTGGAGAATTGACATGTTAGTAGTCTTGAGTCTTTTACTCCATTAAAATAGTATATATTATGCTGCCATTTATTTGTTTCTCTAAATATCTTTTCTTTCTTTCTTTCTTTTTTTTCACTTGAGGGCATCATTGTCTGGAGTTAATCTAACACTGGTCTCTGTTCTGTTAATACTCTAGGGTTAGGTACTGTTATAGCCTCCTAATATCTTTTACTACTGATAAAATCTGCCTAGTAATAGCCAGCAATTTTCTCCTTATTTCACTTTCCATTCTCCCTGTTATATAGTAATGCTTTTGTCTTCCAAGCTAATACTTAATATGAAGATAGGCTCCAAAATAGCCTTTTAGTTGTCTATAGACCCTGGGCATTTTTGTATGCTTGTTTTTTTAGTGTTTCATAAGTGGGAGCCATATGTCACAAGTAATGACAACTTTGAATAAGAATTGAGGTTTCCATGAGCCCCCTAGGTCCGTCATCTTCTCACTGGCACATATGACACATTTGCAGATTTACTCTTCTAATGGCTTTTTATGGGTTGTAGTTTTTTATAATAATGGTAGATTAATCAGGGTTTTCCAGAGAAAGAGAACTAAAGGGGTATAGATGGGCAAATAAATGCATAGAAATAGATATAATAATGCAAATTATACATATATATGTACATATGTATATATGAATAGATTTATTAAAAATAATTGGCTCATATGATTATAAAGGCTGAGAAATTTAACAATATGTCATCTGCAAACTGGGAGCCCAGGAAAGCTAATGGTATAAGTTTCAGTTCAAGTATGGAAGCCTGAGAACAAAGGTAAGCAAGAGATTTGATAATGTAAGTCCCAGTCCAAGGGCAGGAGAAAACTGATGTTCCTGTTCAAGAGTCAAGCAGAGAGAGTGAACTCTTTTTTCACCTTTCTGTTCCATTGAGGCCCTCAACAAATTGGATTATGTCTACCCACATTGCAGTAGGCAATCTATTTTATTTAGTTTACTGATTCCATGATAATCTCATTCAGAAATGTTACAGGGTGCAGCCAAGAGGGGGGGGCCCCAAACGCACATTTGAAATGGGGCCCAGAACTCAAG
Source organism: Tonatia bakeri (assembly GCA_004024845.1). Lineage (NCBI taxonomy): Eukaryota > Metazoa > Chordata > Mammalia > Chiroptera > Phyllostomidae > Tonatia > Tonatia bakeri. The sequence goes on from PVIA01003319.1 coordinate 131,935, forward strand.
GTGTCCAGGAGATTCTAAGATGTTTTTTTACCCCTTCCCCCCACAGGTGTGAGTTGGGGGAAGGGGCACACAGAGCAAGAACATGCAGGGCAGCTTTGCAGCTAATCCATGGCATGGTCATTTAACATACCTATAGCCTTGGGCTGGTTGCTTGAATATGCTAAATAGCTATGGCCATGCTCTGGGCCAGGGGAATGGAAAGGGACACCTCCCCGAGATGTGACTGGGGGGTAGGTCCCCTGAGTTACAGCACTTGCGTGGGAGCTCGGAGGAGATTGGTTCCAGGACATGAGGTGACACTTGCCCAGACCCATGATGGTGACCAGAAAAGCTGGAAAGGACAGCAGATTGAGGGCAAGTGTGGCCGAGTATGGGAGGAGTTGGAAATGGGGCTGCAGAGGAAGATTGGTGTGGGGATTTAAACCCAGACACAGCAGCCATAGAAGGGAGAACCATGCGGCTTTTGGCAGAGTAGAGGCTCCTGCAGCTCTGTGAGAGCGATTCACCATGCAGATTTAGCAGAAAATCACCACTTGGCCAAAGCTGAGTGGCAACTCCATCTCCCTGCAGCTTTGTGGGGAGAACCACGCGGTTTCATCAGAGTGCAGACCCCTGCAGCTCTGGTAGGAGAGGACTGCGTGGCTTTGAGGTGCTCCTTTTAGCCATGCAGCCTGGGAAACAAGAGAGACTTTGCCTGGAAGAAGGATGAAAGAACTCTTACCAGTAGGCCATGAGATGGTGCTGCATGGCTTTGGATTAATTGGAGATCTTGCTTGGACAGTGACACAGCTGATGGTGCCAAGAACCAAGAGAGGCCTACCAGCCGAGCACGGATTACTGGGAAGAACCAGACACTGCCTGAGCCATGGACTTCTATTTCCTTTCCTAAGATACGGTACCCCAGACTGGGCAAAGGGGGGAGGAAGGACTGTGTATGTTTGTGGGTGTTTTAAGGGACTTTGGGATTTTGGCAAAGACATTAGGTCACTACTTTAAGTTTGTATAGCACTAAATAAACATTTCCTTTCCTTTTCACGAATCTCTGGCATTGAGAGATATCTTTCCTATAAGACGGCAGACATAATGGACCTGAGTCTCTTTCAGTAATAGTATTATTGTCCTAGGCCCCCCTTGTTTATTCTGTAACAGAAACACACTCACAGACAAATTCAGAAATAATATTTAGCCAACTATCTGAGCATCTACCTGATCCAACTATCTGATCCAGTCAAATTGACATATACGATTAACCATCACACTAAAAGCAATAAAGAGTAATAGAATGGGCAGGTATTTTGCAATGTTAATTAAGCTAGATATCAGACAGGTATTGCTTACAAAGTCAGTTATTACAAGGATACAAGGTTGCAAAAATAATTACATCACCTCAGATTTTGTGCACCAATATCTTTCCAGTATTATTCTAAAACTGCTACAAGAAAGAGCTGTAAATAAAGGGAACAGGTCAAGGTAACAATATATACTAGTAGAATGTAGAGTGCTTTGACATTCACTTGCCAGTTTCATTTCTAAGACAAATAACGAAGATATGAAACTTGGAAATGTTAATACCCTTGCCTAGAGTTGCACCAAAAACATGTTTCTGCTAAAACCTAGATCTTCTGTGTCTGATTTCATCTTCTTTTTTCCTATAATAAACTGCCTTTCATATTTCCATATATCTGAGTCCTTTGTATTCTTGAAGACTCAAGTGAGTTTATTTGTTCAATTCTCTCAGTTTTTTATTCATTCCATTTATGAATTCAATTCAACTCATTCAAGTCATCATGAATTGTATTTACTTTTCAGCTCAATGTATTTAATTCAACTTATTCAGTTTTTCAATTCATGAAAGACTCTTGAAGATCTACAGAACTGTTAGTTGCCCCACTCATGCAGCAGTATCTTCCATGGTTCCCTAAATATTTATTAAACACCTAAAATGTATCAGACACACTTTAGACCCCAAGGATACAAGAAACAAAGTTTCTTGGTGCCATGACTTATGCAAACTAGTGAGGAAGACTGAGCAGACAGACACACAATAATTAATTAAACATATACAACATTAGATACAGATAGATATCATAGAAAAAAAATGAACCATGAAAAGGATATAGGACATTTTGTAGGTTGTATTTTTAAATGGATAAGAACAGATACTACACTTGATCTTAGCCAAAAGGCCAAGAAGTGATTGAAGGTTGTATTTTTAAAATAAGGTGATGGCTATTTAGTTGGAGGCTAGTCTGAGAAGGTAATATTTGAATAAATTTCTGAGGAGATGAAGGGGTGAGCAATTTGGGGATCTGAGGGAAGAACATTTGCAAGCAAGAGAGAATCCAGTAGAAATGCTATGCTGCATATGTGCCTGATATGTTCAAGGACCAGCAAGAGGGCCTTTTAATGATAAAGTAGAGGAAGCAGAAATGCGCATAGCAAAGATGAGGTGGGAGAGGCGTTACAGGCGGGTGGGAAGTGGCAAATTCTTTGCATAAGGCTTTATTGATTGTGGGGATTTCTTGTTTGACTGTGAATAAACTGAGAAGATATTTTTGAGCAAAAAAAAGATTCAATTCCTGTTCTTGGCCTAAAATCAAGTAGGGGAGAAAAACATTAATCAAGCAATCATAAAAATAAATGTAAAAACAAAAGTAATAAATGCTAAAATTGAAACCAGTAAATTGGATTAAGTTTAATTTAAAAATTGACATCTGAGTTTGGCTTTGAAAGATGACCAGAAGTTAACCAGTAAACAGTGTAAGTTTAATAACTATGCCTTACTGACTTTATTACTCTAAAATCATTATTTTCAGTGCTTTTGTTGGATTAAGTAATTTAATTTTTATATTAACCCTGTAGGGGATGTGCAGTTATTTCTTTTACAGAGAAAACTGAAATACATGCAGGTGAAGTAGCATGCCCATCTTCCAGTACTTAGTAAATGGGGAAAATGAGACATAAAACCAAGAAGACAGGTCACAGAAAGAATGCTGAATTTAGATGAAGAAAAGGACAAAATTTATGGTCCTCAACCTTGTGACATTTGCTCATCAGCTTCTTCCATGTACTGTGTCTTTCTAAGTCATACTCATATTTCAATGGCTGTATGAAATTTTCTTCTGTCTGAAATCTTTCCCTGCCTCTCAACCATCATAGATAATTTTTCTAAAAATCTTAAACAAAAAGTTCTGTGATCTTGATTTGATAAATAATTATACATCATTATGTGGTATCTCTTACTATTTATAATAATTTTTAATAAATTAATTTTGAAAGTTCATGCTTTTTATTTTAATATTGAAAATTGATTTCAAGTCCCTAGGGGTTTGAGCATAGGGGAAATAATTGGGATTAGTGTTTATTTGTGTTACATATAATGTTCAATATGAAATTCTACAACAATATTCACTATAAAACAGAAAAAGAAAACAACCCCAGAAAGGAATAAACAAGTAAGAAGGCACCTCAGAAGTCTCTAGAAGCCAAAACACCCTCCTTTTACTTATAAGATTGTGGATAGGACAAAACTCTCCTCTCCTGGCTCTACAGCCTATGATAGTTCCCAATGCATATAAAATATTTATACCATTTTTTAGGATTCAAAGCAGTATAGAAGTCAGTGGGAACTAGATATCCCCAAACAAACATCAAATGCCTATAGGAGGCACTTGGGTACAAGAACAACCTGGGATCTAAGGCAAATGATGACAGGCGATGCAAACACGAGAGAACATAAAGGAATGAAACAGGGTAATGTCAACTGAATCAGGTTTCTGCCTTCCATCTGCCCGTCCTCTGGTGTCTGTGATTCAGTGCTTTTCTTACAGACAGGCAATCTGCAGCACCTGGAAAATGAGACCTGCAGGACAAGAGGATTGTTTCAAGTGTTTGTGGCCTGGAAACTACTGACAGTTCAGGAAGTGTAAGCCTTTTAGGAGAATAGACAGGGTGTCTACCTCTGGTTTTGTTCTCAGGGATCAGTGTGAGCCTTTCTCAAAGATCTGTCCTTTTGGGCAGGGGGATATCAATTTCCTATTAAGGTGAAAGAGTTTAATCTCCTTTCTCTCATATTCTATGCTTTATACCCTTCATAGATTTCTCCCATAACTTGAATTTTACTCTTCTCATACAGAATAATCTTGGAATGCCTTGGAATATGGTTTCTAATCAACTTTCCAGGACTGAATTGAGTCTGTCATCACAGGAGCAGAACTAAAAGGTGAAAAACAAAATTTTTACTAGTACTCATTGTACACATCTGTTCTGAAGGGTATTTCCTCCATAAAACATTATGATGTATAACTCTGCTTCTTTGCTTGTATCCTAAAGGAGGTGGAATGACTTACCTGTTTGGTGACTTTGTGAGAAAAAAGTAGGTGTGCATAGCACAACTCATTTCTTTCTCTTTCCTGTTACCAGTGAACTGCCTGTAAGGACTGTATAGTCTCTTTCCCACCCATAATGCAGACTGCTGCTTAGGGAGTCCTGCAGCGCTCAGCTCTGCTAGATGGTGCCTGATATTTTGGGGGTTCAGTACTCACAAATCATCATTTCAAATATAGCACACTTCTGATAATAGTTTCATCAATAATAAAGGGGTTAATTTGGCTCCTTATTTTTTATTTGTCCTAAACTTTTCATAAATTTTATGGTTTAATTTATTTGAGTTTAATTTATCTGAGATGATGAGTTTAAGAATCATTTTAAAATTGATGATATATAAAAGTTTTATAAGAAGCATTTACTTTCTTAGCCATAAATAGAATAATGGTATTTTTGTAATTGGTGGCACCTTCTATCTGACAAAATACAATATCATCACAATCAATTTAGAAACAGTTGGAGTCAAACAGTGTGAATGTTTGGTGCCAGTAGGCCATGTCCTGGGGTTAATAAAACAGTGCATGTCCTGCGTGATGTCAGGAACAAACACATTCATTTGGAGATTGACCACGATTGGACATGTGTTGTTCTCCAGCCAAAATTTATTATTTGAAATAAAATGATAATTAAAACGGCTTCGCTTTTAACACTGTATTCTCATTGCTTCCAAATGCCCCTCCCTACTCACCACTCACTCCCAGATTTTCAATTCATTAGATGCTGTTTATACAAATTGAGAGAAGGCCCATGGGTTCCTAAATGATGCTGTTAGTAAGAGCTGTCAATTATCTTTAGTGAATTGAGTGAAATGCACTACCTGTTAACTGATCTTTAATGCTCTTTGCTTAATCACAAACACAAGAAAACAACCTGTAGTTCCATAACATCTAGTAGTTTCCATTCTTTTCCTTAAAGCAGAGCTCTTATTTAATGAAAGTTGGTCAAATAAAGGGACTTTATTCTCTGTGTATTTTCTATAAGTGTCAGGAAAGAAACAGAGAGACATACTTAAAAGATAATCTTTTCCAAGGTGTATGTCAGTTTTCAGGAAATGGTAAGAAGAGTACTAAGTGGAGTCAGGTGTTGTGGATTTGGCATTGACTCCTGTAGTAATTGACTGAAATGTTCACTGTCACATTATGTGCTGTCATTGTCTCTTCCCCGTGAAAGGTGGCAGTTGGATTTGGATGATGTCTAAAATCCTTTCTATCACTGTTTCTTTCAAGGGCCTGAATCAGCATGCCACACAAAGGAGGGGAATATTTGAGCAATGTAGGAAAAAACATCTGTAAGAAGCACATTTCTAAATTGAAGTCTAAACCATGAGTACCAAGTATCAATAGGTATTATAAATCTAGAGTAATTTTTACAATGTCAAAGGATACAAGAAAAATGATAAATTAAATGGTGTAAAATGCTCTGATATTGACTGGATTTATTTAAAAGATGATTATCCAATTAATAAAAAAGGTTAAATTATTCTGTAAGAGATCCTGGATTAATTTCATATATATTTGTAAGCCAAAAATTTACATCCTCACATCTTAGAGAACACTCACATAAATTTCAAATGAATCATGAAGTTAAATGTCAAAAGTAAAAATAATAAAATATAAAGGATATTATAAAGATATGACCTTCAAGTATAGGAGGCCTTTATGAGAATCAAAGGCAGTTTTGATTGCTATGTTTTCTGCCAGAGCTTCTAGTTTAGGATGGAAAAATAAGTACATCTTTACTTCCTCATTGATCAAAAATCCACTGAAAGGAAAAAAAAGGGAGTTAAAGATAATAAGTGTGCTACGGATGGGAAGAGAGGACATCAGTGGATAATTTGACAAGTTTCTGGCAAATAGAAAAGGGTTTTAATCAGCATAGACAAATTGTAACGAATGCCAGAGCACACCCCAGATCCTGAGGCTGCTCTGTAAGGTAGTGACAGACAAGGCCAGAGAGAGGCTCCAGACCCAGAGTCACTAGTTGGCAGATTCAGAGTAAGGAGTAGCAATACATAAAAATAAATAATTGAAGAAATGCCTATCTGGGAAGGTTGCCTCTAAACTGTGGTGGATATTGTAGCAGAGACACTCACCATGGAAAATGAATAAACTTCCTCAAAAAATTTCAGTCCCAAAGTAATGTTTATTTTAGTTTGTCTCTGGAATAATGGGTAAAAGTGATGAATAGAATAAACTATATTTTCTGCAATCACACCCCTAAAATGAGACCTGATGACTGGTAGACCCAAGTCTTAAAAAATGGTGGTTGTGGTCAATTCTCCCATTTAGATAAAAAACTTAGTGAAGGAAATAAAATTTCTCATATGTTAAGGAAAAACTATTTACTTTTATTCATGCATATGGATAAGCAAGGCATGTTTTGGGTATTACATTGACAAACTAGCAGAATAAATCACTTTTTGCCATGCTGATTTTGACAATTACTAAAAATCAAGGTCAATGAACAATAGAATACATATTCTATAAACAGCTAGAGGAGAATAAGGCACCATTACTGATTACCTGGGTTGGGAGTGGGAAGGGGCAATGACCATAAAGGGGCACTGGGATCTTTTGGGGGCGTTAGAAACTTTCTAACATAAAATTGTGGCTATGGTCATACAACTCTGTAAATTTACTAAAGTTCATTGAATTTTATACTGAAAAATGGTGAGTTTTTGATATGTGAATTGTACCTCAATTAAACTGTTTAAAAAAAAACACATTCCATCTTGGATGAGAGTAAGAGACATTTGCCACCCTAAGTTACAATACACTGGGATCAAAAGGTAAGAGGAAATGGAACCTAACAACTGAGAGTGATGAAAACAAGACAAAGCTTCTCAGAAGGAAATAGGAATAAGTCCTCTTATTCAAGCTATACACATCTGCAAAACTTCAGGTGTGAAATACCAGTTTCTATGAATGATAAAGTGAGCAGGAGAGCTGAGTGTTTGTATAGGCTATAGGAGTAATTTAAATCCCCAGGTCCTTATCTCTGTTCCCACGCATCATGTAGTAAAAGCAATTATCTTTTGCCCCCCACAATATTTAATTTCTGGGGGAGACTGGTCATGTGACTTGTAAAGAGGAAAAACTAGATACAACAATAGGATTAAGTCATAAACTGAAAACAAAAGGGTTTGTTTTTACCTCTGTTGATGGCAGATCAGCTGGGTGCAGTACAGACCCTGTGCATATGATAAATAGAAAAATATGGACAAAATGGAATTTTATTGAAGGAATTAAGAAGCTACAAAGACATTCACAGGCAAGTGAGCCTACTATTCTGTGCTGCTCTCCCTCTTGAATATTTGCTGATACACACGCATTTCAGAGACTGAGACTGAGCAGAGATTTTACAAACTTGTAGGCTAAAGGAACAACAGTTACAGTTCAGAATCCACCATGAAGCATCATGAGTAAATATCCCAGACTTTTAGTTGGAAGCCTTTGAAGAATGACAGTAAAAGGACAGGTAAAAACTGAGCTTGAGAAGCTCTAATGAAAACTAAAGCCCAACTGCACATCAGCTCAGGTTATGAAATATATTCAGGCAATGAGACCTTCTACTGACAGAAGCAAAAGTCAATCCTTTCTGTAGCAAGAAAACATCATCAAGAACTTCAAATTATAAATCTCACATATCAAATCAGTTTTCGATGATTACTACACAGTTGCATTCTCATTGAAGACTTCTCTGGAAATACTATCTGAAATTTCACCCCTTCCCGGATTGCACCTCTTTGTTTTTCTACTTAGTCCTTATCTCTAACACATCATTCAATTTAGTGTTTGTCTTGTTTTTCTGCCTCCCGCCTACCCCCTACAATGGAAGCTGGGCATGGGCAGGGATGTTTTGATCTTCATAGTATCCCCCCATATCCAGAACAGTGCCTGGCTGCAAATTTGCACTACATAAATATTTGTTAAATAAAAAATGTTAATATTCATTTATACAGTACCCTTATAGTTATAAGCCTGAGGGAAATGTACCAAACTCTAACAGTGATTACATCTTGGTGGTGGGAAATTGTACTTTTCCCCCTAATATTTCTCTCATTTTTCACATTTTCTGCCATATATTATTTTTCAAAGCATCTCTTAAAAATGTTATTTAATTGGAAGTTTTCAAATCAAAATAGTCAAGGACTTTGTCTCTTACTGATCCAATGCTCAAAGTCATAAGTGAATTACAGAAAAATGTATGATCTTTTAACAAGATCATGTTGTGTATAATCACACTACCTGCCCTCCATTCTGACGCACCTGTAGTTAGCCATTAGACGAGTGACTGTGGCCATGGGACAGAGCAAAGATTTCCAGTCTGTGAAAATCATGCCTTCCAGCTGGTTTCCACAGTTGAGGACCCTCAAGTATAGTTACACTAAGGTGTAGTTACAGAGAGTCTCAAGCTTGAAACAGACTCTGTCTAGAGAATATCTAGTGCATATGGTGCCGATGTATTTCAGCATCACATGCTCATTTAATTTTTCTAACAAGGACTGAACATTTTGAAATATTTAACTTAAAAAAAATAACCTAATGTGTATTCAATGATTAGCTATAAAAACTGTTTTATCAGTAGGAAATGACTAATATAACTTTACTGAGCAGATATAATTACAGCATAGAAATGATGTTGTAGTGACTTGTGTAGATAAATGAAATTTCCCTAAAATTTTTGAAATATTAGCTGTATCTTCCTGATGAAAATTTTCATGGGCATAGTTACAGTGGAGACTGTCAGTTGAAAATTAGATAGAAATCAAACTTTCTCAGTTCACTTTTTTATGGGCAGTTAGAGTTCCAACTACCATTCATTTCACCCCAAAACATTACCCCCACACCACATGCTGCCAGAGTTTGAAAGATGACTCAAGGAGTAAAACTGCTATTCCAAGGAAAATGCCTATACAGCCTAGACTTGGTGGTCCTCCAAGAAAGTGGTCAGGGCTCATCTCATTGTTCATTTTACACTTAGATTGAGTGAGAAAGTCACTGCCTAGCACACAGTGTTTTCCTTTTTTAAAAAATAATTTATAAATATATCTCAACAAATGAACCAAAAAATAAAAAAATGAAAAAGGAGGGAAGGAAGGAAGGAAGGATGGGAGGAAAGAAAGAAGAAAGAAAGAAAGAAAGAAAGAAAGAAAGAAAGAAAAAGAAAGAAAGAAAGAAAGAAAGAGAAAGAAAGAAAGAAAGAAAAAGAAAGAAAGAAGAAAGAAAGAAAGAAAAAGAAAGAAAGAAGAAAGAAAGAAAGAAAGAAGAAAGAAAGAAAGAAAGAAAGAAAGAAAGAAAGAAAGAAAGAAAAAGAAAGGGAGAAAGAAAGAGAAAAACAGGGTCCACCAATCATTTAAAGGACTTGAACAATGTTTTAATTTGAAAGCTAGACACCAAAATTAGTCATATAATCAGAAACTTTGTAAAAACAGAAATGTATCACAAACTAAAGAAAGCCATATATAATATATATGAAATATATTTTATATATATAACATATTTCATTGATTTAGAAGAAAAGGGATCATTTATTTAAAAAGAACAAGGTAGTGAAAGAATAAAAAAGAGAATTCACATAAAAAGTACATAAAAAGGTGGGAAGAAAAAGTTGATGAAATGTCAGCTGGCAACACAATAAGATGAAGAGATGGTTATAATGTGAATAATTTTTAGTAAGGCAAATCAAGCCAGAATGCCCACAATAATATTAATATACATTTCAGTAAAAGCACAGAAACAAAGGAGAAAATATGATAAACACTAATCAAAGAAAATTTCCCAGAACTGAAGAACTCTGGATACCAGCTGAGAGGGTCTACAAAGTACGCACCCAATGAGTGGAAAAGCCCTACCTGTAGTATACCCGTCATTATAGTTGTTCAGAATATCAGGGTAGAGAGAAGATTCCAAAAGGGTTTAAATAAATTACAGCTAAAGGTTACCAGATGGTAAAGAGTTGAACATTAGGCCTGTATCCATGGTAATTAAAGAGAGGGGTTTAAGATAATTTTATAGGCTGTATGTTCTTTACGATGCTAGGAAAAGAATCGACAGATGCTTCATCAACTCATGTACCTTATTTTCTTTATCTGTTTAGTATGTAAACATGTCACATACAAAAAAAAAAGGAAATAAACATGTCATTTGGCTTTTCAGAAGAGCAAAGCTAAAATTCCAAGAAATTAAAAAAATAAAATATAGGAAATTTCTTCAGAATTTTGAGAAGTGATTTTCAAGTAGGAACTTCAAATTATCTCTCAAGGGAAAAAAAAGAGACTACTTTAGGATGGGTTCTAAAAAGTCAAAGATGAATTAATGAAAAGGAAGACAAGGGACCCTTGAGACTGAGCATTCAACTGAGTAGATAAGGGGGTGGTTTTCAGGATGATCACATAGGGAAGTCTGGAGTAACAGGGAGGCAGCAGAGTTGGAGAGCAGTCAGGCCACATTAGCTATAGAGGGTGGAAAACAACCAGTAGGATGTCTCAAGGCTGACAGTTTTTGACTAAAGAATTGTATCAGTAGCCCTAACTTGTGTGGCTTGGGCATACTCCCACAAACCAAAATGTTGCCAGGTCAATTCCTACTCAGGGCACATGCATGGGCTGTGGGCCAGGTCCCTGGTCAGGGGTGTGTACGGGAGGCAGCCGATGGATGTCTCTCTCACACATCAATGCTTCTCTCTCTCTTCTTCTCCTTCTCTTTCCCTCTGTCTGAAAATAAATAATTAAAAGCTTTAAAAAATAAAAAGAATTGTATTATGAGAATTGACAGAAAGAAAAGAAAAAGCTGAAATAAACTGAACTAAACCACACCAAAATAAAATAAAACAAAATAAATAAAAGTAGCAGAAAATCTACTCTTGCATCCCCAAAATATAGTTGGCTCAGATAGTTTTATAAAATAGATGTTTTTATAAACCTCCAAGAGCACACATGCCTTTAAAAATATAAATGGTTTCAGAATAGAAAGTAAAGAAAATGTGTACAAATCATTGTGGTAGGTTAGACAATCTGGATAACCATACAAGGTAACCTAAGGAATACATACATATGTAAGTATGATGTATGATTACATAGAAAAATTCCTAAATAAATTATTTTAAACTCAATATGCACTGTGCTTCCTTAAAAATAGGTGGGATTGATTTGGTTTATCTCTGAATCTGCCAGTGCAATACATTAGATTAACACAGTAAAAACGAGCCTAATAATTCCTACAATATAATTAAACTGTATTAACAAAGCAATGAATAAAAACCTAAATAAATAGAGAAAAAAAATATGCAGTAGGGTTCAAAACTCATTATCAAAATATAATTTATATAAAACTTAATGAAATGGAGGAAGAACATGTATTTAGTAAAACTCAAACATTCATAATTTTTTTTTAAATTTAATGTTTTCCAGGTCCATCCATACTGTCACAAAGGGTAAAATTTTCTTCTTTTTATGGCCGAGTAGTTGGGCATTATGCTAAGTAAAATATGTCAGTCAGAGAAAGACAAATATCACATGATTTTACACATATTTGGAATCTAATGAACAAATTGAACTAGCAAGGAAAATGGGGACAGACTTATAGATGGAGAGCAGGATGACAGCTGAGGGTGTGGTGAGGGGGTGGAGGGATTGAGAAAAGGGACAAAGGACTCATGGACATGGACAACAATGAAGTGATTGTGGGGGTGAAGGGTATAAGGGGATGGAAAGGTAATGGAAAAATATAATAAAGATTCAATTAAAAAATTATTAAATTAGGAATAGAAGGAAACTTCTTTAATGAAAGTACCTACTTACCACTCCCTTCTAAAGTATGATAAGACATTGGGTGTGTGCGTTTTAAGACAAGAAAAAATGACAGAAATATCTGCACTATTATGCAAATCAAGTCTATTAATAAATGGAAAAGGAGAATTAAAAGACATATTTTAGAACCATTAAAATGTAAAATACTCTAATTTATAAATTAAACCCTAGAAAGTATAAGATAATATACCATCAAACAACTAAAATTAAAAGGAGTCCAGAAATATAGCTAGAAAACTTTCAATAAATAAAAGATAACAATTTTTAAATATGAATAATATATATACATAGGCACAATGGGGCAAAAGTAGGTTTAAAGTTTTAAGTATGTGAAACAGTTTATTCTTGTATTATTATTTATTAACTATTGCATTATTTTCCATATGAATAACTGTAAACCTACTTTCCCCCCACCCTGTATATAATTCATAAACTGTGGTTTCTTAGAATCAAATATAAAATATATATGTGATAGCCTTATGGAAAAATTTTCAAAATGCTAGTAAGGGCATAGGAGAATATCTAAATAATTATGAAACATATATACTTGAATTCAAAGTTTCAGTACTATAAAGGTATCATTTCCCACAAATTAAGGTGAAATTTCAATTATTTAGTTATAGCCCTAACAAGATTTTCATGAAATATAATAATTTAATTCTAAAAAAAACAATATGGAAAAATTAAAGAGAAATAAAAAAGTGAGCAAATATTCAGAGAAATATGAACTCATAGAAACTGCTAATAGTTAAATTGGTACAATCACTTTGGAGAACATTTTTGTGATATCAAGTCAATTTGAAGATAAACAGAAATGTCATCTCAGAATATAACATAGCCTTTTTGCATGTACTGGAAAACTATGATTTAATTGCAGAATTATTTGCAATCACAAACAACTGATCAATATAAATATTTATCTACAGGAGAATCTATCATGTATTATAATATACTCATAGGCTATAAAACCACTGAGTAACTTAAGTAAATAATAAATATCAAGTACCTTATGTTGGAATAAATAGGAAAGATACAGAATGATGTATAGAGCATGATAGAATTAATGTAGATTTAATGGTATGCAAAACAACAGTAAATTTATTTGTGAACATATACAAATGTAATACACTATGAAAACATTTGCTGAAAAGACACAAATCACTTTTATAACAGCGATTGCCTCCAGGGAGGAAAAAAGTGTTTGGATCCGATGGGAATATAAAAGCATTTTGAAAATATTTGTCATGTTTGACATCAACAAAGTTCTGAAGGAATTTGTTAAATATGAGACCATTTGATGTCTTTAATAATATTCTCACACATTTTTTGGATATGTGAATATTTTTATTAAAATTAACATGAAAATTATTAATTTTCTAGTACAAGTTAAAAACAAAATAAGACAATGTTGTTTTGGTTGTATCAGAGTCTTATTTTGTGAATTAGGATTTAAATAAATTACAGCTAAAGGTTACCAGATGGTAAAGAGTTGAACATTAGGCCTGTATCCACGGTAATTAAAGAGAGGGGTTTAAGATAATTTTATAGGTTGTATCTTTTTTACGATGCTAGGAAAAGAATCGACAGATGCTTCATCAACTCGTGTACCTTATTTTCTTTATCTGTAATTTTTGGATGTATCACCCATCATTCCAAATAAGTAGAAAGTGCGCGGGTTGTGAAAGAGACATGGCAATGTATAGAATTTGCTGTGCTCACCTTTCATTCTAGACAGACAGTTGTCATTCCTTAGAAAATGAATGGCACCCAGTTTAAATTTCATGGGGATTTAAACATGCTCGGCACCTCTCCAGGGCCACTCCAGACTTGACTTCAGGTTTTAAGAAAGCTGAATTTGCTGGCGGTGATCCTTGGACTGATGTGACCAAGACTAAATTCTCTCATAACTTTATTACCTTTTTCACATAATCTTGTGCATACTAAGAATTTTCCAATTGGAATATAACAGCTGCTATTTAGTTTGAAAAGTGTCCAGGAAAGTATCACTTTGCTAGTAATATTTTTAATGCACTTACATGGAGAGCTGGACCGCACATAGAGCATGCTCAGTAGATCATTGACTCAGGGGAGATGATGCAGCCCTTCAGCACGCACAGTACAGTGAGGCAGACAGTAAGTGTTTATCTGAAAGGTAACAACACCCCTCTCAGAGAGTGACTTGAAACATGTGCCTATCAGAGCCGATGTATACAACATGTGCCTATTGGGACTCAGGAAAACGTCCTTATTCAAGTTAAGGAAAACATGCATACGAGCATTTGTGCAAAATCAACGTGACTTAACAATGAAAGAAGTAAAAAACCAGAGGACTTCAGACCAGGGACTAGCATTCGAAGAGTGAGTCACTTGGAGACTTCTTGCACAGTCTGTCTCAGGAGAGAAAAAACTCCACTGTGTTTCTGTTCCTCTGACTCTGCCTTGCAAGGCGTTAACTGCCCGCTGTTACCTCTCAGACCTGCACCTGATCTGGACTCTTGGGACTCAGGTGCAGTATACCTCGATTCTTTTTTGCGATGCTATTACTGATGGTTTCTGAGTGACTATAATTATTAGGTCAGTATGCATTTGGATTGAATTTGCATTAATAAAAGCTGAGTGAATAGCATAGTCGCGGGTGTTGATTCACTGTTATCCCTCGGTGCCAGCATGCCAGGTAGGGCTGGTAGGCATATAGGTGGCCCAGCACTCTTCGTTCTTGAGGCCTGGGATGAGAAGACTCAAGTGGGGACCCAGGGTTGACCTATGGGAAAAGACTAAGTCACAAGACTATGTCACAAAACAGCTTGTAACTAAGAAAATGGAAGGCTCTGGACAGTTTCACATTGAGAAAATAAATGTATTGCTATGCTAATGAGGGCTTTGACCTAAATAATTGATTCTGGAATTGTCTTCTCAGGCTCAATAACCTCAAGTCATGCTGTCTGCTGGCCTCTGTGATCTTTTTAAAATGTATGACGGTATCTCTATTTAGGTTCTACTTAATCCAATTTATTTCCTTTTGATCAGGGATGTAGGAATGAAAATGAATTCCATTAGAGTCCATTCTGCAAGAATAATTAATGAAAAGTTTTATCAGTCTTTCCATACTTTTAATGTAAACAAAATTAAATATTTTGAGGTCACCGAAATGAATGATGCAGGTGCGGTATTGGCTAATACAGTTGCTGAAAATTGACTTGGCACATGAGCAGAAGACACAGAAAACTTCAGTAGCTTTGTGTATGTGCATGTATGGGCCACACATGAGAGTAAATAATTAATAGAGAAAAAAAGAAACCATGATTTTAAAACCAGGATGGGGATTGGTTACTGTGATCATTTACTGAGTTTATCAAGCAAAAATTCTTTAAAATTAATTTATCTAATGTTGTATTATTATTATTTTCCAAGTTACAGAGAAAGTAAAAATGCTTTTTGTCACCCAAATATGTGTATTATTACTATATTTAAGAGGTGTCCTCATTCTTGGGAAGCAGCAATTGTGCAAAGGTCATGGACTTTAAAGTTAGAGAAATTCTGTGACTCTGTGGTTTACTGCTTACTATTCTGAAACTGGTCCCAAGGGTGTTAGGTATAAGTTTTATTTTCTGTAAATTGTGGATAACATTTTAGCAGCTTCTTGTAAGGATTAAATTGCCTAGCATTGTCTGCTCCCCATATATACATATGGGGAGCTGACATATATATGCTCTCGTATATCATATATATATTATGATATATGAGAACATAAATAAAGCTAGATAAAATAAGCTAGCTAAATAAAGCTATTCATGATGACTTCCATCCTCTCTGAGTTCCATAGTATGTCTAGTGTACACTAAATAGATAAGCATTCATCTTCCACAAAGTTCTCTTTGTTCTGTTTGGTACATTTTCCAGCCCTAGCTTCCTGATGGATTGTAAGTTCCATGGAAGAGGGGCTACAACTTCTATGCCATAGCATGTAGCTAAATACATTCTGATAAATATTATTAGTTAGGATGACATGACATTAATATTCACTGACATGTCTTCTCTCACTCACCATTAAATGTCTACGGAAAAATAAAAACAGCCAAAACCATGGAGGGCAGTGGTAAAGAGCTACCTGGGAGCCGGACAGTTACATTTCAGTGCTCTCTCCACATGTGGAAAAAGGTGTGCAATGTGTGAAGTGGGATGACCTCTTAATACTGTTCTGGGGATTCAATCTTTTACTACTTTGAAAGCACTTCGAACACCTCCTGGCCCTAGTAAGAGAACGAAAATGTTAGCTATCATTGTTATTATTATTATACAAAGATTGGGGATAGCAAAAATAAAATCCAGCAGTTTATGAGAAACATACCACAAACCAACTTATATAAAAACTTAGAAATAAAAAGATTTATAATTTACCACACAAAAATGACAAAATAGAGTGGGAGAAAACTATCAGTATTACACAACAAATATAAGTTAAAAAGAATTTAATGGAACATGGAGAGATGTTTACGACTGATAAAAGATAAAGTCCATTGGAAAGATGTAGTAATTTATCAACTTTTAAGAACTTAAGAAATATAAAGAAAATAGATACTATAATCACAGTGATAATATCAAATGTGTGTGTGAGAGAGACAGAGATTCACTCAATTAGGAAAATAGAAGATGATACAATTATCATGCTTATTATATAGACAAATATGTATAGTTAGATGTGAAACGTGTGTTTGGCTATGGTCACACTTACTCTGAAACCTCAAGTAGTCCTAATGTAACTAGAAAATTCAGAGTTCAAAAACAGTCAGGCTAGGTTCAGGGGTTCAGAAAGACATAATCAACTTCAGCTCTCTCCTTGGAAGGGTCTGCCTTGTTACTCAAGCCTAAGCCCTATTTCTGGATGGAGCCCTGAAAATAAAGCCTCTGTGAGTGAACTACTGCCAGCTGGTCTGCGGGTGAGAGACACTGGCGGTTCAGCTGCTCTTAGAGCAAGTTCCTTTCTTAGAGCAAAGTCTGCATGATAGTTGTTAACCACCTATTTTCAGACGTGCAACTGAAAAATTGCTTCAGATGAGTAAGGGATAGAGTGCAGTAAAAACCACATATGATGTAAAAACAAAAAAGACAGTTATTTTTTTCAATGACAGGATTTAGTGAGGAAGACTGGTATTCACTCTCAAAGGTCTCAGCAGGTTACCAAAGACTTATCACCTTAGACTGTATGCTATGAATGTCAAAATAGAAAAGATAATCAACATAAAAACTGCAAAGTTAAATTGAACTACTTGGGTGAGAGGGTACAAATATGACTGAAGATTATTTTTATGGGGTGCTGGAGCTATGTGCGTGCTGGGCGCTGCTAAACATTTTGGAAGGAGGGGCAGTAAAGCCGAATCCATTCATTGCCAAAGGCAATTGGTGATGAACATCTTTCAAGAAAAAATGAGGCTCTACATTTTCAATCATTTGATGTGTTAAAAATCTAATAATATACCGCAGCTGGAGGCCACAACTGTTTCTTCAGCTGATTTAATGTTGTGCTTTATCTTAAAATATAATTTAAATGAAAATAAGTTGTTATTTTGATGCTTGCTTCAGATAGTATAAGGTACACTAAAAATATTAAACTGGTTAGACCTCCCACTGCCAAAACTATGAAATTAGTTTAATGAACAAGTAAAAATGCGAGAGATCTTGTATGTAACATTCAGAAACATTTCACAGTATAGTGTTTTCTTTATAAGGTATTACAGATATTAAGCAAGAGACTGTTATTTTGATGTGCTTAACTGTGATCCTAAAATATTTGCTATCACTTCAAAATCCAAGTCAACACCTCTGCTCACTGAGGCTTTTTGAGAGCTATTTACTTTACCTCTCAGGAAGTTAATGTGGATGATTTGAGGTGAGAAAACCATCCTCTAGTCCTATTTACTACTCAAATTTTCACGATTTAGCTTGCTCATTGAGGTAAATTTAGCTCCTAGATTTGAGGTACTTTTATTTGTGTACCTACATTTGTTTCCAGAAAAATAATGAAGTAAGGAAAAAAATAAAGTGGTATCGATCTTTAATGTAATTTATATTCATATAATTTGTGTCATATTTCATATTTGTTTAAAAAGCAATCACATTATTTGCTCCCTTTTCAACTTCTTTATGTTTTAAGTGCATACATTTCAATAAAATGTGAATTGAATATTTAAAAAATTTTGAATTCCTTTGCGAGCATTAACAATGGTGTATAGAATATTTTAAATTTAAAAAAATTTAGCCAGAATAAAGTACAAAAAAGGGGCATTTCCAAAGATTAAACTGGAAAATGAGAGCCTCTCTACCATGTTAGGTTGAGAAAGAAACCTGAAGTCACAAAAGGTGGGAACTGAACACAGTCACAGCAGCCTGGACCTTGACACCTATGCAGAGTCTGGGAACAAACCTCTGTAACTTGTTTGTTGCAGAAGGTAAAAACTGGATTTATTGGATAAAGTTAGGGATTGCCAACTCACAGATGGGGATAAAATATTTTGGCGCTGTTGTAACCCACCCCACCATTTTTTTAATATCGTTTCTGAAAATGATGCCTTGCTAAGCAATGTGTAACTGCAAAGTCTGTTTGCTTAAGAATCCTAGGAACTAACTTTGAAAGAAGGATACTTCAACATCCGACATTCCATTCCAGATTTGCTGACCTTCAACCATAAAAACAAGATGACGTGATGCAAACCAGACCTTTGCTTGACCAGTTATCTAAACAGACTGTCCTGACTTGCATGCAGTCCCACAAAGGAGAACTCTTAAACCAATTCCCGTCTTTCCAATTCCTTTGTTCTGGTTTCTTTTCCTTCCCCTTGCTTTCTTATAAGAATCCCTGTCCACATCTATTGTCAAGATGGTCTTTGCTGTGTTAGTCCACCGTTTTTTCAGGCTACTGGCTCTTGAATAAACCTGCTTTCTTTTCACCAACCCTTGTCTCTCAGTTATTGGCCAGTAGTAGCAGACAGCCAAACCTGATTTTGGTGTCATTGTCACTCCCACACGCCTGCACCAAACTATAAACCAATAAAAGACAAGCCATCAATTGGAATACTATTATAATTTTTATAATGGGAATGTTATAATTGACAAAGTAATGGTCTACAGATTATATAAAAGTTACCTTCAAATCATTGAGAAAACAATTCAAAGAGTAGTTCAAGGATGTAAATAAAACATTCACAGAAAACAAATCCAGTTGCCTATATATTGGATGTGTTAGCCTCTCAGTTTCAGGGAAAGGAAGTTAAAGAGTGACTGCACCACTTAGAGCTGTTCGAGTTAGCCAAAACGTGGGCAAACAAGTATTCTCATGTATTGTGGTAGCAGTGTCTAGAGATTATCATTACTATATGTGATTGTTTATTAGCAGATTTGCTAAGTGAGATAAAACAAGTATACTTTAGGAAAAAAGTTACTCAAAAGCCATAGAACAGGCTAATAGATCAAACATGTTGGAATAAATTGAAAATAAACATAAAAAATACTGTAAAAAGTCAGTCAGCTTACATAATTTCAAGATCACTTTTTAAATCAAACCATTCAGAATGAAACATTTATTTAATGTGTCATAATTTTACTATTCTCTCCATGACAGTGTTGTGATGATATTAAAATCAGATAAAGATATAGCATGAAAAATGTATAAAACATTCTTTTGTAAAAGGTGCAAATATCTCAAATATAGTATTTTCAAATTAAAATTATCAATGTATTAAAATATGAACAAATAGAGGCTATTCTAGTGATAAAATGATACTTCAACATAATTTTATAAAAACACATTATATTAAAATATTAAAGAATAAAGCATAATCATAATAGTTGAAAATAAGTATTTGACGTAGTTTAGCATTTATTTAAAAGCTCATAATAAAGAAATTAAAACAGCTTTTTATAAAGAAATTACATGTATAAAAATATTCAGCCATGTATATACACACGTACATATACACACACACATACAGGGTTTGACAGAAGTAAGGCCTGCTTGAGTGTGGTTGTAGAGTAATAATATGGGTGTAATAATTTATAGTTTTAATTTGAACATTTCACCTAAAATGTCATGTGGTGTGCTTGAGTGTGATATTGTTATGTTATAGAATTACATGCTTATGATTTTTTAATAAAAGGGGGTATATTTGTGCCAGACCCTGTGTGTGTGTGTGTGTATGTATATATTCAGCTAATTTTTTTTCAAAGGGTCTGATAGCAAAATATTTTTAGCTTTCCAGTCCATACTTAACTCTGCCCAACATCATAGCATGAAAACAGCCATAGGCAATATGTAGATAAGTATGGGCATGGCTGAGTTCCAACAAAACTTTATTTATGAAAGCAAGCTCCTGGGCATATGGCCCATGGGTTTGCCAAACGCTTTATACTAGAAATATTCTTCTAAACTTAAATTTATCAATGAACAGTTAGAAATATTCTTATAAATTTAGGAATAAGATATAGATCTCAACAATCAGTACTATTTTGTTCAACACCATTATGGACTTTCTAGGCAGTGTAAGGCAAGAAACATAAAAGATTATGTTTTCAAAATGTGGAGCAAAACTATCATTGTTTCTAGACATTTTGATTGACTAATAGAATCAACTGCAAAAGTATCAGAAGAAAAAAGATTATAATGACAATAGCTAGATAAAAAATCAATACATTTCCTGTACATGAGCAATTAGTGCCCATCAGTAAATTAGTGGATCAAAAAACTGTGGTACATCTACACAATGGAATTCTATGCAGCAGAGCATAAGAAGGAGCGCTTACCCTTTGTGACAGCATGGATGGAGAGCATTATGCTAAATGAAATAAGCCGGGTAGTGAAAGACAAATACCATATAATCTCACCTATAAGTGGGACCTAATCAACAAAGCAAACAAGCAAGCAAAATATAACCAGAAACACTGAAATAAAGAACACACTGATGGTAACCAGAGGGGGGTGGATAATGGGGAAAAGAAAGGGAAGGGTCATTGAGGAACATATATAAAGGACCCATGGAGAAAGCCAAAGAGGGGTAGGTTTGAGGGTGGGAGGTGGGGGTGAGTGGGCCAGGGGAAAGTGCTGGTGGGAAAATGGAGATAACTGTACTTGAACAACAACAACAAAAAGAAAATGCTAATAGAAAGGGATCTCATTAGCAATCATGCTTAGGTCCAAAATATATCTTGGAATAAAACTAATCAGAAAAGTTCTCTAGTAAGAAATTTTTGCTACTCTGTGAGGAGGATTTGAGATGGCAGTCACCACAGATTTTCAATAAATCAAAATCCCTCTCAAACTCAAAATTCATATTGTATATACTTAATCCAGTAAGTATCCAGCATGTAATATGAAAAATGGAAATATTTATTGAAGAAGATACAAGAAACATTGTATATAGGACAATGACACTTCAGTCACCTTCAAAGTAGGCACTTGGGGATCTCACACAGTTCTCCCAGCATCTTTCACTGTTGAAAACATTCTGCAAATTCTTTTGTTGGAATCGCCATCAGTTGCTTGTTGTATTGTCCTGAATCTCAACAACTGTCTGAAATCTCTACTCTTTCAAAGGTGATTTTAGTTTTGGGAAAGGCCAGAAGTCACAGGGTGCCAAATCTGGGCTATAAGGGGCCTGAGTCAACTGCGTGACTTGATGTTTTGCTAAAGCTGCAGGACATGTGATGTGTGAGTGGGCGTGTTTGATGAAGCTGCCAATCACCAGTTTCCCATAGCTGTGGTCCTTTTCATCATATTGCATCTCTCAACCAATGAAGAACATTAAGGTTATATTCCTTATTAATCATTTAGCCTGGAAGGGCATACTCATGATGGAAAAAAACCTTCCCAATCAAAAAGCACAGTTAACATGGTCTTGATCTTGTTGTGACTTTGCCTTGCCTTCTTCAGGCATGGAGAACGAGGCAACTTCCACTGGGATGACTGGGCCTTTGTTTCCAGATCACATCCATAGACTCATGATTTATCTCTGGTTATGACCTTCTTGAAGAAATATGGTTCATTGGTAGTGGTTTGAATCAAGCCATTAGCAACCACAGCATGATATTCCTTCTGCTCTGATAGCAGAAGCTGTGGAATGACTATTGCCACAGTGTGTTACGTGCCAAGATCCTGCATCAAAATCTCAGACACAGTAGTTTTTGGAATCTTCATATCAGTTTCAAGTTTTCACACTGTCAGTCAGTTGCTTGTCTTTGTTGATTGCAGCCCGTACGTGTCAACATTCTCAGGTGTTCTGCTCATTGCTTACCTTCCAGAACAAGGACCACTTTCAACAGATTCTTGCCCATCTTTGAAGCATTTGTGCCACACTTTTATTTGTGCTGCTTTCATTGTATCATCCCCGAAAGCCTTCTGAACCATCCAAATACTTTCTGCAAAGGAAGTTCAAGTTTAACACAAAATTTGGTGCAGATTTGTTGCTCTACTTGCTCAGTCGTTTTGGGTGTGACAGACACACAGTGCACGTGGTCGCTCAGTGGTGTGCACTGCCCCACTAACTAGTACAGAGAAGTCGTCATGATTCACCCATGTGAATTCTAGTCTACTTCCCGTGGTTGCCAGGTTACACTGATGTGACGCAAACCATTTTCAGTGTATTAACAATGGCTGGAATTTTTCCAGACAGACCTTGTATATACTTTTGTGGAGCTATTCAACAATTTCTAAAAGTTCTACTTGGTTCTTTTTAAAGCATGCCTCATTGCTTTTATAGATTTTACTCCTTATTCATATTTTCAATTACCACTTTTATTTCTTTAGTCATAGTTAGCATGCTTTTTAATATTTTATATGTTAATATAAATTTCTGAAGTTCCTATGTATCTGATTCTGGTATTTACATTTTAAATTTTTAATTAATTTTACTTTTGATGTCTGGTTTTCTTCTATGTGTGTGTGTTTGATTTTCATATTCACTGGAATTTTATCTTGGAGGCCTATCTTGAGACTGTGATTTTCCAGAGAAGATTTGGCTTTGATTTTGCCATTTAGTTTGCTTTAAGTTTTGGATGATGTATATAATTTAAATTCAGGCCCTAAATCCACATAAGACCTGACCCATTATCATACACTCAAAGGGGAAATTTTGACTCCTTATATCCAGAGCCAACGCAGATAGAGAGAGGTTTTTTTCACTGCCCTGCCCTGGTAATGGCTTTTCCATTGATGGAAGCTATTGCCTTTCATGAGCATTAACTTTGTACTGGAGTCTCAGATTCCATACCCTTTCATGTATGGAACCAAGCCATCACAACTTTTCCTACATTTATGGGTGTATAGCATATATCATAACAATGACTATTAGACCAGAGCTCCAAGACTCCGTCTTTAGGAAGTGCCTGCTTGCACCAAAATTTACTTACAAGAACTCAAATATTTGTTAAAATCCTGACTTCAGAAGATATCCATTATATGTTTATATATGTGTGTATGTATATACATATATCCTATTTATATATAATTCATCTATATTTTAGGTGGATTTTTTTTAAGGTGAGGAGCATTTAGCAAAACACGTGGCGTGGATTCTTTTTTTAAAATTTTATTTATTTATTTTTAGAGAGGGAAGGGAGGGAGAGAGACATCAATGTGTGGTTGCTGGGGCCTGTGGCCTGCAACCCAGGCATGTGCGCTGACTGGGAATCGAACCTGCGATGCTTTGGTTAGCAGCCCGAGCTCAATCCACTGAGCTATTCCAGCCAGGGCTTAGGTGGATTTTTTTGCTGTGGGTTTTCAGGATAATTTAACCTAAGTTATTACAACAAATAAGAGTCTTTTGTATTATATACTAGGTAGAATTAAGAAAGTTAAAATACCTTTCACACTTTACTTAATATCAAATAATTAGATGTACATCTTGATTTTGTATGCATTTGGGTTTACAAAATATTCTCCCACATGATAACCTTTATGAAATTAACCTGCATTGTATTTCTTTGCAGGACTAACCCTTCCTTTCACTATTATAGTTTTAGTAATTTATTTATTGTCTCTGTGCTTCATTCTCTGCTGTAGCCCCAGCACCCAGAGTGGGGCTCAATACAAAGAGGGTTAAAAAACATATTGATTGAATCAAGAATCTTATATCTAAATAGAAATACAGCTTTCAGGATTAACACAGATGCATTTTTAGTGCTTCAATATAAAATAATAAACAGATTATTTAATTAGATACCAATATCAGAGATCTACTTTACAATCTTACTTAGAAAATAGAAATAATTACAGTTGAAGTGAAAAAGAGAGAAAAGTTTGGAGCTGTTCTGTTCAGTATGACAGCCCCTAGCCACACGTAGCTATTTTCACATGAATTTAATTGAAATAAAATTTTAAAAGTCAGTTCTTTCGTCACTCTACCTATAGACACCCAGTAATACTGGCTAACATAACACAGAATTTAGAACGTTGTTATCATCCTGGCATCGTAGAAAATTCTATTGAATAGCTCTGGTTTAGAGCACTCTGGAGGATTGGAGGAGGTAGTAGTAGCAGATAATTCTTTGCAGTGAGATCAGTGAAAGTATTTGGACATGTGTTCTTAATGAGTAGAGAAAGGGAACACAGGAAAGGGAATAGAGGAGCTATAGATAAACCCTACTTTTTTCCACTTCTGCCAGCAAGGCCTCTTGACAAAAATGTTTGGTGATTTTTAACTTAATAATGCTGACAAAATAATAATTATTGATCAAAATTTTGTTTATATCTTCTGCAGGGGAAGAGCTTTGGAGGTTGTGTGTGTGTTGTGTGTGTGTGTTTCTGCATCTAGTTATAGTAGATTAACATCTACTTAAATTAAAATAAAAAAATATTGTTCTCCCTATGTGCTTTCCTAAACCAATCAAAATGTGTATTCAATCATCTTCGTAATGCTAAACCAGTAAAAATGGAGCACTGAAGCTTTTTATTCAAGAAATTAATTTACATTTCAATGATAATATTAAACAATTGAAGGAGCAAGTCTCATAGTGACTTGATTGCAATATTTAGGGCTAATTTTTTGTGGTATTCACCCAGTTCTGTTCTGAATAGGTGATATCAGAACTTGTTTGTCTAACCCCAATCTAACCCAGTGTTCCCTATTATCTGTAATAACAATGTATATATGTCATTTCTTCTGAGTACAGAATTCCCCATTTTGATAATTGGCCACGTGTAAGTCTTGTTACCTCAATGTAGAATTCAAAATGAAAGCATTGCCCAGCCTCCCTTACTGCCTGTTTTTAGGAATCAGATAGTTTTGGTTTGTCTTCTACTAATAAAACATAAAAAAGTTTAATTCATAACTGAATAATATGATAAAGCAAGCTGAGCCAAGGGCAATCTTTTTTTGCTGGCTTGGGTTTAGCAAAAGCAGCTCTAATATAGAGCCAGCCCCTGGGGAGACAAATCCCAGCTTTCATAATTTCCTGACCATGACAGAGACAACACATTACTGCTCCAGCAAGAGTGACTCTGGCTTCCAGTTTTTGTAGCTTCTGAAGACTGGAAAAGGGAGTGCAGGTATGCAAATAGTAGCTATGTAGTAGCTTCCTGACTGGTCATGCAGGAGACAACAGATGCCTTGCCTGAAGTTTCTCTTGGAATTTCTCTACTGATTCTTTAAGATCTCTGTATTCCCCCTAGCCCATGAAGCTATTTATAGTGGATTCTATTGTCTGCAATAAGATTTCTAACACATCAACTATTGAAGGATAAGGAACACAGAGGCCACAACTAATGGGATATGCCATACTTCAAAAGAAATAGTTTTGTTAATATTATTATTAAAAATAGTGATGTATAATAAGTTCAAGGTGATATATTGTAAGCCTGTATTTTGCTTCAGTTATTCATTTTCTATGTCTAGGCTGTTAATTTATGTTTATAAAAGAAGAATATGACAATCTAAAAAGCTATAGGGTACTATACGTCTCAGAAAGAGCTATGACAATTTCACAAACTCCTCTCCAGAATAATTGGATGAGAAAAAACTAAGAAGTTGACTGTTTTATCCAGAATACTCAGTCTTTTGTATTTTTGTAAATTCCTCATTTTGCAAAGCTATAGGAAAGAAAAGGCTCTAGGGTGAAAATAATTATGGTCACCCAAAATGATCAGGGTCTAGATAAGAGGGGAGAAAAGCCAGTTTGATGAACAATGCCAGTCTTTTGCAGACAATTCTGATTTTTTGCCTCATATTTTCTAGCCATGATAATAAAAGGGGTGGGGGGGAAGAGAGTGGTTTGATTTGTTTTGAATGAGAGACTGTGGGACTCAAATATCTTTGTTTAGAAAATTTGAATTTTTGCCTAAAGTAAGCTATACAAATATTTTTATTTTTATTTTAAATCCTTCCCTTAATCTAGTCTCCTGTGGGATTTTACAAAGAACATTCAGTATCATGAGCATATTGAGTGGGAATAACAAAAAATGAAATAGGTTCCCTAGTTACCCTCACTTCCTCCATTTTATCTTCTAAAGAATATCAATACCATATGGCACTTGCATCATGCAGGTTCCCCTAAGCCCCTAACTCATAGGTTTTTTTCTGTGAAGGGCAACATAGTACATATTTTAGGCTTTGTATATTGCATGGCCTCTGTTACCACTCCTCTACCTGGGGAAGTGCAAATGTCGCATCAGGCAAAACAAACCAGTAGGTGTTGGTTGTGCCCCATTCAGCTTTCAGTTCTTCCCATTTTGGGATCCAGAATATTGAGGAACAGAGACAAGTTATTTCTGCTTTGCTCCTTGTAAAGTACTCAGCCACAGAAACTGTGAGCACAGTAAGAGGTTGCTGTTAAGTTTAGTTTGTTGTAGAACACTATTACTTGGCAACATTTTTTTTGTTCTTGGGAAAAATATTTTAGTGCAAACAAATGTGCTAAGAAACATAACCTAGGGTATGTTTTCAGACATTCCTAAATAAACATTCATGGCCTCATAAATTTTTAAATCCCAAATTCTAAAAACTGGTCATAATACCCTTCTAATATAATCTTCTAATTTTATACTGTAATAATTTGTAAGAAAAAAAGAAGATAGAACCACAGAAGAAAATTTGAATATCCATAGAGGATAAGAACCTTTAAATATGTCTACAATAATAACTGATGATTCTTTTATACTTTGACACTGTGTTTTAGAAAACCAATCAACTTTTGGGGGAGAAACCAACTAAAACACTTGCACTTTCCTGGGTTTCAAAGATTAAAAACTCCCTCTAAAAGTTAGCAAGCTCACCCTCTGTTCATTGACAGAGATGTAAGTAGCATTTTTCTCAGTGAGAAATAACAGTGGCTATAACATTGTCTTACCCGAAGCCTGACGGTCCTCACAACAGCTGTTGTAGCAGGGGTGGAAGGAAGAAGACGTACTACAGTCAGTGTTACATCCACCGTTTCCAATGTTACAGTGACAGGTTGAACTCTAAGGAAGTCGATGGAATTGTGTGAAGACAGGTACTGCATATAGTATAAGAACATGGATCTGTATTATTCTACCTGTAATTTACAAAGATGGTTTTCCTTGGTGACCACTGACTTTAACTTTGACTCTCTTGCCAGCAAAATAAATAAATAAAAAGAAAAAGGAAGGAAGGAAGGAAGGAAGGAAGGAAGGAAAAGAAAAACTGAACATTTCCCAACGTAATTGTTTACCCACTACATGGAAGAGCTTGAGTTGTTTATATTCTGGAATTAATTCTTGTCACAATGAAGAGCACATAAAATATTTCATGCATAGCAGAAGACAACTGCTTTAATATTTATCCACGGTTTTCATGTAGTTTATCATAATCATTTGCTAAGTTCCTGACCCTCTGATTTGCTTTCCTCTTTGGAGACTGTGTTTGCTGTGACCCATGAGTTCTTGTCTTGCTTTGATTATGTTGCTAACTTGAATGTCAATTTCTTTTAAAAATCTGAGAACACCAAAATTAATTTTATCGGAAAAGACTGGCTTTTCTGGATTCTCAGGCTAAGTAGGACATTCATCCTTAGGCTAATCCTTTTTTTGTAACATAGTATTTCTCCATAAAAACCGCCTTAAGTAGTTTGATAAGCAGTACAAAATATAAAGGCTGAGGGAGAAAGTAAGTTGTTTGAATGGAAAATAATACAAGGATTAATAAACAATAACATAAGAATAAACTCTATTTTGTGCATTCAGCACAGTAAACTAAGCACGGCATAGATTCTCCCTGCTAGCCCTCAAAGGAACCAATGCTGCCGACACTCGACCCCCGACGTCTGGTCTCCAGAACTGAAACACAGTCAATTTCTGCTGTTCGTTAGTGGTGCTTTGTTACAACAGCTCTAGTGAACTAATATATGGGACTTAGGGTCAACAATTCCACAAGGTTAATCTTATAACTTAGAACTCAAATGATACACATTTCTATTTGCATCCCAAAATACTTATGCCACAAAGGCTACAACTCATCAGCAGTTCTGTTTCCTGTTCTTTTGTGTGCTGTAACAGACAGTGGCTTACTTTTCTATTCCTTATATAGATCTTATCTTCATATATATACCTTTATATATATCTTATCTTTACATATTCTTTATATATAAAGAATAGATATATATCTATATATATCTTATCTTTATATATTATATATCTTATCTTTATATATGTAAAGAATTCTGTCCATTCTTTATGTATATTCTTTATATACACATATATTTACAATTTTATTTTAATTTATTTTTAGAGAGGAGAAGGGAGGGAGAAAGAGAGGGAAGGAAACGTCAATGTGTGGTTGCCTCTTACACACCCTCTACTGGTGACCTGGCCTGCAACCCAGGAATGTGCCCTGGCTGGGAATCGAACCAGTGACCTTTTGGTTCACAGGCTGGCACTCAATCAACTGAGCCACACCAGCCATACCTTCTATTCATATTAAAATGAAATATCAAGGTATTAACAGTATTGCACATACAGGGTGGGGCAAAAGTAGGTTTACAGTTGTGAATCTGTGAAGTCATATGTGAAACAGTTTACTTGTATTATTTATTAATTATTCTATTATTTTCCATACAAACAACTGTAAACCTACTTTTGCCCCACCCTATACAGTATTGTCAGAAAAGATACTCACAGAATCATATTGAATTTACAATTAGCCTTATTCAAGTGTTACTTGGTATATATTTAGCAGCAACATGAAATAAAATGACATTGCAGTCAAATTCAGATCAATTCAGCAATGGGAAAGAATAAGCTGAAATATTTGTTAGCTATAAATATAGAAAAAATAATACATACAATTTGTTCTTGAAGTTAATTATGAGTATCAAAGTTGATATGAATTCTCTATTGAGGGTACAGTTAGGTCCTGGTCTTTCCTCAGGGATGCGGCTGCTTCCCCTAGAATGGGTGATCTCTGTTTTAATAAGCCCTCCAAGGGTGATTCCGATGCATGCTAAGCTTGGAGAGCCACTGACCTAAAGCACTCTTTTGAAGATACGTGCCTCTTAAAATTCTGACAGAATATTATAGTGGGGAAAATCACTCTTCCCTTGGTATCACATTACTTCTGGAAATGATTTAGCTGTGTGGGGGCGGGGATTGCACAAAGCCATGAGAATGCACGATTTCAGGTGTACAACTACTCTAACAAATGTCTTAGAGCATTTGTTTTAAATGCCTCCTGTAAGCCACTGTGGAAAGAGGTTTTTGTTTTGTTTTGTTTTGTTTTTTGACATCCAAACCTACGCAGGGTGATTATCCAAATACTCCTCTCTCTCCCCTGTCCCAAATACAAAACCTCTTAACTCTTGCTTTACTTTTGTTGCTTCTTTTTATATAACTCCCTTGTACAGAATAATTGGAGTTCAGAAGTTCTTCAAACTTTCTGCTCACTGCAGTTCTTAACCTTTGCCCAGTAAGGTTCCAGCCCAACTGTTGGTAGGTTACCCAGTAATTAAAGTGCTTCCACAAGCAGCCTGACACTGACTTACCCAGCTATTAGCAAAGGATAGGAGCAGGGTGATTTAGGATGCAGTTTTGTTTTCCTGTAAGAGGAGGCAATCTCTTAAATAAGAATTTTCTGTTTTGAACTTCCATATCCCTAAGATTAATTTGTGAGATCCTGCTATTTCAGAAACAGAAAGCTCTTAAAGTTCAACCATTCTCTGTGCAATGTTTCTTTTAATGATCAATGGATGTGTTTCAAGCCAGGAGGTTAAAAGGTGAGAAAAGGCTAAACTAAAACCATCCTCACAGTACAGTGTTTCACTTAATGATGAATGACGTTGTTTCAGCTTGGGAGGATAAAAGATTTTACATTTTCTTTGAAGCAGAGGAATAGCCAAGTGCTACTGATTAATGATGTGTCTAAGAATGTGAGAATAATGGCCCCGTGCAAGCTACTGTTACACTGAGAAAATATTATTTTTCCTCTTTTCTGAAAAACACATTTTGTGCTGCCTAGGAAATCACTTATATTATTGTCAGAGAAGAAAATCTCAAACAAAAATACAAAAATTAAATTATTAGTCAAGTCATCTTTTAATTTTTTTCCAGAGAAAATTTTAGAAAAACTAGAATCAACTAAATAATCAACTTCCCATTCTCCCAAACTTTATGCCTTTGAGAATTAATAACTTCAAACATACCTCAAAGAACACTTCCCTATTTTGATCAAACACACCATACTTACACCATAAGAAATTATTATAAAATTTGTTGACCTGATTCTTGTGTCTACAGAATAACTTAAAAATATAAAGATGATTTGCTTAAGCTGAAGAAAAGGGCAAGCAAGGAAGAGGACAAGAGCTATCATTAGAATGTATTCAAGTGTCATGAAGTCTTCCCTCACAGATATATCTTCCTTCCTTCCTTCCTTCCTTCCTTCCTTCCTTCCTTCCTTCCTTCCTTCCTTCCTCCTTCCTTTCTTTCTCCTTCCTTCCTTCCCTCCTTTCTTTCATTCTTTCTTTCTTCCTTCTTCCTTTCCCCTTCCTTCCTTCCTTCCTTCCTTCCTTCCTTCCTTCCTTCCTTCCTTCCTTCCTTCCTTCTTTTCTTCTCTCTCTTTCTTCTTTTACATGGGACTGCTTTATAGAACATCCCTCACTGTTGGCATTTTGCCAAAGTATAATTCTATAAAGGTAGAGAAAGAATCTCCAGGCAATTTTCCATTTACATTATCCAGTTTCCAGTTAACTTTTGCAAAGAGTTAGCAGCCATCTCAGATAAGTACCTGGAAGGCAATTCTTCGTAAAACAGTAAGTGAAGAGTCACAAGCTGGGGTAGAAATGGCATTTCTTTATCAATATAAAAATGAAAACCAAAGGTACACAAGCTGGGAAAGAAGGCCACCTATCTGTGCATGTAGAGGTGCATCAAAAATGTAGAAAATTTGGGGGGAAAGGAAGAAAAAATGAATGATAATTTTATTACTTCAAGGTAACTGCTATTAACTCTTTTGCATACTTCCTAGGTAATGTTAACACATGTACAATTTGCAATTATTTGCATATTTACATATTATAATGATAAAATTTTATATAATTTTTCTTTAAGCAATATAGCATATACTAATATATCTTATATTATTCAGTGTATGGATGCTGTAATAGAATTCCCACCATGGCTTCAGACTGTTAATAAAGAGTATCATATAACCACATGCCATGAATATACAACATTTTGTGAAAAATAAGAAAAAAGACTGTTAATCGACTGGTGTTAGGAAAGAGACCAGTGGGGTCATGGGAAGGGATGATCTTTGAGTGTGGAGAGACATTTAACAGAAACAAAGAATCAGAAGAAATGGTTGTGAGGATGTAAGCCCTTCTTGGGCTCTCCACTGGGTGTGGGTCTCTGGTTTTAATTCATATGTACCTCAAGATGAAATAAGTGCACCTCCTATAATGTGCTTAAAAATATAATCATGAATAAGATCTGTGTTTTCATAAAAAGAGATAAAATAGAACATTATTTCATGTGTCAAATAATGTGATATTACAGGGACTATTTGGCAATTATTTTTCTCTTTTAAAATAGTAGTTTTTCCATCAGTTCCCCTTTTCATGCTCAAGAATTTTTCTTATTTGGGGTGGGTGAAAAACATTTTTTATTATAGAGGGAAACCCCGGAGTTCACATTCAGAGTAGCCCCCAAATGCAAACACTTCCCAATAATCCACTGTTCATTTTGTTCAACTTTGTGTTTTTCCCTCCAAGACACAGAACACAGAAATGCAACCACAAATTCATTGAAGTCAGATACTGAATAACCTCTAGGTTCTTTTTTAATTTAACTTTTATTGTATTTTATTCCATTACCATTTAGTCCCCTTATACCTGCCTCTCCCCAGCAGTCACCACACTGTTTTCCATTTCCATGAGTCCTTTTCCTTTCCAAAGATGGTTTGTGTGAGATTTTCCCATTTCTTGAAAAGACCTGTCCAAAATTAGCCTGCCTTCACTTACATATGACTGGAATTATCAGAGTGAATTAAGAACATAGAGTCAATATTGTTCTAAAAAGTGTTATCATTAGAAATGGCAGTATGAGTTATTTAGAGATTCTAAACAAACTAAAAATTAAAGAAATAAGACTGCCTGTTATAGTGGAATGATTGGGCAGAGATGAGATAAAGCCAGGGCCCTCACCATTGCAATCTGACAAAGCACTTAATACAGGAGGCTAAAGGCAAAGGAAGACATGTCTCACCCATTGACCCAGTAGTCCTGAGTCTGGACCAATAAAGCTGCCTGCTGGGCATACTGAACAACACAAGTAAACTATGATAGTACAGAGAGGAGTCCTTGAAAGTCTGTGTGTATCATCTTACTAGCTGGGAAAACTCTGAGACTGTGTATTCATCCCAAGGCCTGGAAGGGAAAAAAAAGGAGGGACTATAGTGCCAAAGGGGAAAAATAAAAACATAAAACAACTTTGGTTATCTGCCTGCTTCCTGTCACATATACAAAATGAACAAATAGAGTCTGGAGCAAGATAAAGATTTGGACTAACAGACCCCCATATCTACATTTGGGTAGTCACCTCTCCCTGAAAAAGCTGGCACCACCTTTAGTCATCAGTCAATATGTCACTTCTTCACCCCCACCCCACCAACTATGTAAGTCCTCAGAACAAAGGACTCACTCTCTTGGCCTCTTGGCCCTTTTTGCCAAACAGGGGACCCCTGGTCAGCTGGCCTCTGGCCACTGGGTGTCTAGCCACCTGGCCTCTGGCCATTCTGCTTTTGCCACCCCTACTTTAGCCACCCTTCCTTTTGCTCTCCCATTAGAACTTAGCACTAATAAACATTGCTTGCATGGTAGTAGGCTTACTGGTCTATAATTCTTTACTGCATCAGTGAGAAGAACCAAGTTTCTGGGAGTTTCTCCTGTGATTTGCCTAACAAACCTAAACTTTTGCATAAATAAATACAATGGCTCTCTGTTATAGAAGCAACAGGGAAGTAACTGTAAATTTATTCCCATTTAGCTCTAGTTGTTCCCATAGCATAAAAAAAATTACCACCCAAATCTTTTTCTCCTTGTTCATTGGCCTGACCAGTATTTCTAACATATCTTGAGTTCCTGCCATAATGCACTCCCAAACTTAGACATTTAATACCAACCAACTTAGTGGACTGAGTACCAGCCTGTGAACCAAAGGATCCTTGGTTCGATTCCCAGTCAGGGCACGTGCCTGGGTCACCATGTCCCCAGTTGGCGGCATGCAAGAGGCAACCACACACTGATGTTTCTCTCCCTCCCTTTCTCCTTCCCTTCCCCTCTTTCTAAAACTAAAAACAAATAAAATCCTTAATAAGTTAAATAGTATTGTTGCTAAACCTTGCAAAATGAGACCTTTATTTTTATATTCAGAAAAAACTCAGCTAGGATAATAGAAGCATTACCACTCCACTCATGTAAAAATCTATTAGGGTATATAGGTATTA
Source organism: Tonatia bakeri (assembly GCA_004024845.1). NCBI lineage: Eukaryota > Metazoa > Chordata > Mammalia > Chiroptera > Phyllostomidae > Tonatia > Tonatia bakeri. The sequence goes on from PVIA01003319.1 coordinate 166,063, forward strand.
AAGTGAAAAAAAAAAGAACAACATGTGGGCCTCCTCGAAATGCAATATGTAATGCAGCATCAGCCATGTCACTGTAACCCAGCTTGGGTCGCTACCAACAGCACACTGGGTAATTGTTCAGAAAGAGAACAGATGTCCACAGAGGACCTGAGTCTCCTTTGGTGTCAGATGTCCCTATTCAATTCAGCAGCTCTGGGAATAAAAATAACTTTGGGTCTGAATTTTTATGCAATACTTTTGTTTCAAGAAAGTTCAACAGTTTATTCTTTTAAATAATAATGATATTCAACATGAAATAGTAATATTCATTTAAAAATAGTGCTAGCAAGATTATCTTAATTATTAGATTGCAAGAACAATTATCTAAACTATTCTGAATGGTTGTACTTATCTTCATATTACACATTGCTATGCTAAGGCACAGAGACACTAAGCAACTGGCCAAGAGAAACCTAGTGAAGAAGTAACAGACCCAGAGCTAGTTTAACTTGGTTCCAGAGCCTCATCATGTAACTTTGCTCTGTTCTGCTAAAGCACTGCCTGTCTAGAGATGCTGAAGGATAACCATTTACCTAATAAAAAGGGATCAATTCTCCTCTCTCCATGAAAAAATTTTTTTTCCAATAATTTAAAATGTTGACAGAGAGAAGGGGAAGATTTCCCATTGAGAATCAAGAGGCTCCTCGTGTATGTTTGTTACCAGGTCCTGTCAATCCCCAGCTCTGTGCTTTGTCTCCTCGCTCTGATTCTTTCCCATCAGTCTAAGTCTTCTTTCTATTCTCTCTAAGTCTGTTTCAAGTTTTCATTGGTCCAAGAAGGTGTTCTGGCTTGTTCCAATTTTACAATGATTGATGAATAATATGTTTGAACTCACTGCCATCTGCTCAATGTCAAATTGAGATTCATTTTGAACATATTACATTGTAGAGACTTTTATAAGCATCATCTCCTTTAATCATTGCAAAATCGTTTGAAGTATGGGTATTAGCGTTGTTATTTGCACGTGCAGTGAGGGCATGGAGACACAGACAGATGCAGTCATACGTAAATAACCGATGCAACCTGGTTTGAATGCAGGGTCAGATTCCACACTCCTACTTGGGCTGTGACTTCTTGTTGTTTACCCCCTCGATAATCTACCTTTCTTTAATTTTATTAGTGTATTTTAAAATTTAAATTATACTTAAATTATGAGCTAGACTAAGTTCATGTATACAGATTTCTGTCTCTCAAACATTAGCTTAAGTTCCCTTGGCTTAATTTTCTACTGATCACTCACAAGCCTCACTGCGAGATAAACAGCCAGGGGGCCAGCCAGTGTCAGGCCAGCCACAGCTCCAGATGTAGATTCTTTGAAAATCACCCTGTGGGTGGAAATGTGACTCTGTGCATGTTTGTAAGTCAAAGGTGTATACCCTTGTTGGTTTTAATTTAAGATATTTGCCTTCGTCCCTTCTTAAGTCATATTGTCCCGGTTGTCGCTGTGTAGAGGGGAGAATGGGCAGTAGGCCCACACCTCTCATGTCTACACATCTGCAGACTCGGTGGCGTCCTCACACCCCGTCAGAAAGGTGGGTGTCTATCTCCCTGGTAACACTCCATGAAAACATGTTGTCTTCAATCGATGGTGAGTTCAAACTCATTCACAAAAAGGTTAGGGCATTTAATTAATTAAAGTGAGAACTCTGACGTGAATGGGGGCTCTAATTTAACTGAAAAACAAAGTCTCTTTGGTGAATTTCAAAACTCAACGAGTCAAATGGGAAATATATTTTGACAGAAATCAAATGGTGTCATTTATTTTTGTCTATGCTTAACTTTAGATACAATCAAAGGGGCATAGAAGTGTCTTGTTTTCTGTTGGCTCTGCAATTTAATTATAGGTATTGTGTTTGAATCTTGGATTTACCTCACATGTCACAAGATATAGAAATTCTATTATTGATCATCAATATTCAGCTGGCTATCTGCAGTGCAGTCCCAAATAGCACATTATGGAACACACTCTGCTTCCCAAAAGCACCATTGATACTGACAGCTCAGCGAACAATCAAACTGTATCTAATTACTTACTATAATGTCTTTTAGTAGAAAATCAAGACATCTAGTTTTTAATAGGTTTATTTGGCTCTTTTCCACCTTGTAAGTCTTAGGTTTTCTTTAGAAAACAAGACAACATTGTGGATGATTATGGGAGAATACCAATGATTTGTTTTTAGAAAGATAAATAACCATAAACCTAATTAGACCATGTGCAATTTGTAATTAAGCTGCACTGGAAACTGAGTAAGGGTGCTTCCTCACAAGTATATCTCTCTGCTTCCCTGTTTTTGTGTTGTATTATTATTTGTTTGTTTCCTATCCACATAGAGACATTCTTTGAAAGGTAGAGTCTTCTGAGCTCCATTCATCTCTTAGGATAGAAATACGGAACTATTAGCTCAATGAAATTGGACAGGAACTAAGAGGACCCCACTTTGTATACATAGTCCAGTATATCTGTTTCTTTTCCCCAAAATAAAGCCTATATGACACAGTTGTTTCTTTTTTAATTTTTAAAAATGTTTTTCTTTTATTCTCCATTGCATATTCTGAAATGTTCAAGTTTTTGCTTTTCTAGAGCTGGTAATTTCTATGTCTTTCTGAGTGATACTAAATTAGATGCTATAAACAATAAAGAGACATTGACAGGTGTTAGTAAAGCAAAATGAATTTGTTTTAGCTAAATTGGGAAGATGTGAAGTCAGACCTCTAGGCCTCCATGGTAGTGTTTCTCAGACTTGAAGATATATAACAATCACCTGCAGGGCTTGTTAATGACAGATTGCTGGACCCCACCAATGGTATCCAAGGTCAGATGGGGTCTGAGGATCTGCATTCCTTGAAGGTTCACTCCTGACACTGATATGATGGTACCAAGGATTGAACTTTGAGAACCACTGCTTAGAAGCATCTAGCTGCAGACATGTGAGAAGGTATCCAGCCATGTGATATGAAAAATGGAGACATTTATGGAAGAAGATACAAGATACAAGAATCATTCTACAGAGGACAATGATGCCTCTGTCCGCTTCAAAGTAGGCACATTGGGACCTCACACAGTTCTCCCAATTGCCATCAGCTGCCCTGACATATTTTCTTGAATCTTATTGATAGTCTGATATCTTTTCCCTTTCTAAGGTGATTTTAGTTGGGAGAAAAGCCAGAAGTCACAGGGCGCCAAAGCTGGGCTGTTGCCGGGCTGAGTCACCTGGGTGATTTGATATTTCACCAAAAACTCTGCACAAGATGTGATGCATGAGTGGGCATGTTGTTGTGATGAAGCTGCCAATCACCAGTTACCCACAGCTGTGGCCTTCTGAATCATCTGAATAGTCCTCATGAAAGAATGTTCAAGCTTAATGCAAAATTTGAGGCAGATTCATTGCTCTACTCACTCAGTCATTTTGAATGTGAGAGCCACACAGTGCACATGTTCAATTTAATAGCATCTAACCACCCCTGGTGACTAGTACAGTGCAGTCATCATTGTTCACGCATTGCGCATTCCTGTCCACTCTCCTTGGTTGCCAGGTTACATGGATATCACACAAACCATTCTCATTATATTAACAATGGCTGAACTTTCTCCAGACAGAACTTCATATATTATTCTTGTCTCATTCTGTATAATTTTTAAAATATTTAATTTCCAACATATATGACTTGGAAGGTCTCACATCAAGTTCTTTCCTCAGGCTACTCTAAAAAATAAAATTGGAAACACTGGAAGCCTGGAGTCTCCTATTCACATAGGACAAGAATCTCCTGGAACTGAGAAGCAACCCCCTTTCAGTGCGATGTGTTCTTCAGCTTATTTGCTTTACTTGTCTTGAATTTCTAGTGTTCCAAGTCACAACATTTTGATGTGCAAATTTTCGCTGTCACTTATTTCTAAAGCTTCACATTTTTCTCATTGATTTAACTTTAAACTTAACCTATTTTTTTAAACTTATGGGTTGAATGTGGTTTGTTCCAGGTAAATCTATCTATCTATGATATATATAATCAATTTGAAAATTTTGAGATTTCTTATGTGAAATTTATGAGATCGATTTTTACAGATGCTTTATGTATGATCATCAGGGGAATGACTATTTTCTATTTGTAACTTTGAGGGTTTGATTATATATATGTACTAGATCACACTTGTTTTTTCTTTTATAAAGCTTCTATAGACAGTACTTTTTCTTTGCTTGTGTTATGTCTACCACTATGATTATGGATATATCAATTTATTATTTAAAATGTTTTAATTTTATTTCTTTTAATTGCTCCAACACCAGGAATAAACCATCTTTCAAATTGTACCACCCTGAATTTGTATCCAGGCATACAGTATGTACCTTTCATGTGTCCGAATACTTTGACTGACAATGTTCTTGATAGTCATCCATGTGACTGCATGCACCAGTGGTCCATTTTTAATTGTTGTATACTATTCCATTGAACAAATAACACAATTGTTTATCATATTCCTGTGGACGGACATTGGGAGAGTTTCCAGTGTTATGCTATTACAAATAATGTTCTTACTTTTATTTGTCACTGTTTAGTTTCTTTTATCTGCCTTGTATACATTTAAAGGGGATTTAAGTATCAGTGTTGGCAATGTTTGTACTATTATTAAAATTTTGGCCTAATGATTTTGACAGAAAAGTTTTTTCTTACAACCTATTAACTATTCACTTAATAAAATATATCGAGAATGTATTACATATGTGACACTAGAAATCTAAAATCCTTTAGGTACTTAAGATTCCAAATACAGAGAATTTATAAAACAATATGTAAAGTTAGCACTGTAAGTCAATATTTGAAATTCATTGCAAACTCATGAAAACTACAAAAGAGGAGATAAATTCTGATTGGTGTTCAATAAATATTGAGATTCATTGTAATGAATGAAAAAAAAAACTTCATTGGAAATCATAGACTAGGAATTTGTTTTCAGGAATGAATATGGCCCTGACTGGTGTGATTCAATGGCTTGGGCATCACCCTGCAAATTGAAAGGTGGGTGGTTTGGTTCTAGGCCAGGGCACATGCCTGGGTTGAGGGCCAGGCCTCTGGTTGGGGGCGTGCAAGAAGCAACTGTTTGATATTTCTCTCACACATTGATGTTTCTCTTCCTCTCTTTCTCCTTCTGTTCACCCTCTGTAAAATTAAATAAATAAAAAAAAAGAATGGATGTGATTTAGGTAATCATATATTGGAGGGCAGAGAAATATTTAATTCAGAAGAATTGACATAGGTAAAGACATCCATGCAGGTGCATTTTATATTATATGTTATTATTTGTATAAAAATCCTATGCTTTTTATATTGTATTTTAAGTCACTGTATAAAATACAAAGGTTGTACAACTTTTAGTGTTATTTGAAAACTGAATGCATGATAGAGGACAGGTGGAGAGTGACCAGAGGAGAGAGAAGAGGGATTTTGGGGGAGAGGAGGAGGGGTTTATAGGATTAAAGTTAAAGGACACATGGATAAAAGATAGGGGGAGGGTGGTAATGGGAGGGAGGTAGGGAGGGGGGTGGGAGGGCTTGATTGGGTGGGAGGTGGGGGGGTGGGAGGACTTGAATGGGAGTAAGGGGGTGAAAACTGTACTTGAACATTCATTTAAATAAAAAAAAAGACAAAAAAAAAAGAAAACTGAATACATGAAATTAGGAGATTAATTTATTAACTTTCCTGATTTATAAAGGATATGACAGGCATCTCTGGGAAATAAAACTGTAGTAGAGATTGAGATTGTACACAGACTAAAAGAAAACCCAAAATTTCCCATCTGTCATTTTATTTTAGATTTTGAACATACATATTTTAGGGCTTAATTCATTTTCCCCAAAAATGTGTCCTGGTATTTTTGGTGGACCAAGAACTCACATAAGGTATGTAAGTAACTGTTGATTAGTGTAAATGATGTGATGGTAGCTCCAGTCCAGTGGAAGATTAAACTGAGCAAACCTGTCAATGCAGGGCAAAACATGCTGCAGTTAACTGGCAATGCTTGACAAGCATCTAACCTCAAGGGAAGAAGGCCTGCTTACCAGCTATAGACAAAATTAAATTATGCATCAGATCATGGCAGTGACCTGTTTTAGTCAGATAGTGACATACTGATGGGTAGCCAAGTAATAAGTTTAATAATGCTAAAGGCTTCTATAGACATTGTAATACATTTTTATCCTGGAGGAATGATTGAGATGTAATTATTGCTGCCTGTTTTGTAGTTATTTAATCTATTCCAACTAGCCTCCTTTCAAAATCCAGTATTTAAAGCAACAACTGAAATGCAAATGTTTGCAAATCTTGGTTGCACTATCTCTGGTTAAAATTTAGGAAAGCTTCTGTCTTCTTTTTTTAAAAACTTACATTTTTTGAACAGTTTTAAGTTTACAACAAAGTTGAGAGGAATGGACAGAAATTTCTCATATACCCTCTGCCTCTACACGTGCCTGTTCTCTTCTGTTATCAACACCGCTCACTATGGAACACATTTTACCAGCGATGGACCTATACTGACACATCATGATTATCTAAAGTCCGTACTTTACATACGGTTCACTCTTGGTGTTGTATAATGTGTGGGCATAGACAAAAGTATAATGATATAGCAGCACAATTTACAATAGCTAAGTGCTGGAAGCAACCTAGATGCCCATCAGTAAATGAATGGATCAAAAAACTATGGTACATTTACACAATGGAATTCTATGCAGCAGAAAGAAAGAAGGACCTCCTACCCTTTGCAACAGCATGGATGCAACTGGAAAGCATTATGCTAAGCGAAATAAGCCAGGCAGTGAAAG